>BLSH010108354.1:302417-362694 GCA_018402905.1 Glandirana rugosa
AGGGCGGCGAGAGGTTCTACCGCGGCTGTAGAGGGTGTGCGAGCCTCGGGCGCCTGTGTGATGTCCACTCTGGGTCCCCTGCGAGACGGAGAGAGTGTCTGAAACTGAGCCGAGGAGTGGCGAGGGGTTCGGGGAGTGATGTTAGGGTCACAAGTCCCCTACCTACCCTGGATCTTAGCGTCTACGCTAGAAACGTCCCGATGTATGCAAGGGATGGGTGATTTAGACTGAAACTCGTGATACATTTTACGTATCTCTTTTGGATATTTGTTCTCTATAGTCTAGAATTCTTTCTGTATCCTCGAGCGTAACTCCTGTAACTCTTATGCAGTCTCCCGAATACAAGCCGGAACGTCAGCGTACTTCTTAATCCGTATATTATTCCTTCTATTCCTGTTCTCTGTGTCATCTTGTTGGTACATAAGTTGCTGGATCATGATAGTGTGGGTATTTAGCGTTTCTTCATGCGACTGCAAGGCCGAACATAAGCCCTCTGACGTATTCTCAATGTCCTCAATGCGAGCTCCTATGTCTTTCTTAAGATCTGATATCTCTTGTTTATAGGTTTTCTCTATGCATTTTACATAGTGCTCAAAGTCAGATTTAGTGGGTAGGGAACGTATGTAGCCCTGCAAAGATCGCATCTGCGATTCTAGGTCCCATCCATCCCCTGAACACTGGGATTGTAGTGAGGGGCTTGGGGAGCGGTGAGGAGCCGAGTCAAAGTCTGTGAGAGAGGCAGAGCGTCCCCTGGGTCTCACCTGTAGTGTGTCCGCGGGCTCCGAGCGTGTGGGAGATGTCGGCGCCATCTTGGAGAGCGGCGGGAGCTGGGAGGCCGCAGATGAACGGGTGAAAAACCTGCCCAAATCACTGCTCCGTCCACCGCTGGCCGGCTTAGTGTGATCCCGCGGCTTCCCTTTGCCCATCGGTATGGTTTGGGAGGATTTGCTGCTGAAATGGAGGATTTTTAAGCCCGCGAGTGCCACAAGGACCGGGAGCAGTCAGATCAAGCGTCTTCCTCCTCCATGCGCCAGGCCACGCCCCCCCCAAGGGCCAAAATTAATTCAAATTGAGTTTATATGCAGATGATGAGATGGTATTCATCACAGACCCCTTGGAATCAATCCCAAATCTACTCTCAGTTCTAGATCTATTTCACAACATATCGGGCTTAGGAGTTAATCTAGATAAGTGTTCAGCCATTGCTATTAATATTCAACCTAACCTATTAGAAAATTTAAAAAATAAATTTCCATTTAAATGGTGTTCCTCCTCTTTGAAATATTTGGGTATCTATATCAGACCCTTTATACAACACGCTATTTCAAGCTAACTACCCCAATCTCTTCAATAGCATTCTTAACCTTCTTAAAATTTGGTCTAACTACCGTATCTCCTTTTTGGGAAGAATCTGTGCAATCAAAATGGTCATACTACCGAAACTTCTATATTATTTCAGAGCCCTTCCCATTTTAATTCCTAAAAACAAACTGGAATTGATCCAGAGATCTATTAACAAATTTGTGTGGATGGGGGGTAGACCCAGATGTAATAATGCATTGCTTCATAGGCCGCAAACAACGGGAGGTCTGGGTGTACCTAACCTCTGGCTATACTTTTTGTCCACCCGATTCCTTCAACTCGCACAATGGTCTAGCCCTATCAATACAACTCCATGGTTAACATTTGAACGCAACGCCATTCTCCCATTTAGGTTAGAAAGCAACATTTCAAATTAAAAAAAAATGTATAAGCTAAATAGAATTGTTGCTCACTCTCTTCAGATTTGGATCAAATATAAAGACCCGTTACAATTATGCCCTCCCACATCTATTCTAGCTTCCTTTTTTGGCGACACCCACTTTTCTTCAGCTCTCAACAACCCTGACAGGTATATTCTATGGAAACAGGTGGGACTGACCAGCTTGAAATCCCTAACACAGAACAATCTATTCACCACATTTGAACAACTTTGTAACACTTATAACTTCCCTGAATCGGAACTCTCGAACTATAACTTGATTAAAGAATTCTATCTCTCTCACTACACAATTAATAACCTCAATAGCCCTTCACCCTTTGAACAAATATGTATCTCCTCCTCTAGAGATAGAGGACAGATTTCTGTTTTATACAAACTCTGTAGCATCCCCCAAACCAAAGAAAAATCTAAACCTAAGCTCCAACGGGAACTAGAACTCAACTGCAACATCTCTATAAGAGACTGGCAGACAATGTTCAATAATCTCCATAAGAGCTGTGTTTCCCCTGCTATCTGTGAATTCCCATTTAAATTAATGACCAGTGGTATATGTCCCCTTCTAGAATACATCAATATTATCCTAACTGCTCCCCTAACTGTTTTAGAGGCTTCTCAAACGAAGGAACTCTTTTACATATTTTTTGGGACTGCAAACATTTCGAACAAATATGGAAATCGGTCACTAAAATTGCAGACCAATTAACGAGTAATAAAATTCCCCTTACTCGTCAAATATGCCTTTTGTTCCGGAAAATACCAAATGTTCCTTCTCACACCAATAAACTTTTGCATACCCTTTGTAGCGCAGTCATCTGGATGGTCGCATGCAAGTGGCGTACTCCTTATATCTCATGGCAACAGGTCATATCAAGAATGTCTTCAATTAGACTTACAGAATATATCTATTGTACCTTACAAGACCAATTTAGCTTATATGAACAAAAATGGTCTCTTTGGGATATAATATCTAAAGACTAACGGACCCTTATTTGTAAAGCAATATCTGATATCTGTTATACTATATATAAATTGTATTCCTCTTTTTATTACATTGGATGTTTACTATGTAACTGCTCTTTGTACCTTACCTTCCAATAAAGCTTTTTGTAAATAAAAAAAAGTGTAATAGGTGGTTGAGAAATGAGATGTCTCACACATGTGGTATCGCCATACTCAGGAGGAGTAGCAGAATGTGTTTTGGGGTGTCATTTTTGCTATGTACATGCTATTTGTTGGAAATATCTTATAAATGGACAGCTTTGTGTAAAACAAAATGCGTTTTCATTTTTTTCCACATTTTCCAAAAACTTCTGGAAAAAAATTACATGTTCAAAATACTTATTATGCCTCATAGATTATACGTTGGGGTGTTAGCTTTCCAAAATGGGGTCATTCTGTGGGCAATTCCATTGTCCTGGTGCTCCAGGACCTTCAAAAGTGTAATAGGTGGTTGAGAAATGAGATGGGTAATTTATGCTCGTAGAACGCCTAAAGGTGCTACTTCATTGTTGGGCCTGTGTATGTGGCCAGGCTGTGTAAAAGTCTCACACATGTGGTATCGCCATACTCAGGAGGAGTAGCAGAATGTGTTTTGGGGTGTCATTTTTGTTATGTGCATGCTATGTGTTGGAAATATCTTATAAATGGACAACTTTGTGTTAAAAAAATGCATTTTCACTTTTTTCCCTCATTTTCCAAAAACTTCTGGAAAAAAATGACAAGTTCAAAATACTTATTATGCGTCATAGATTATACGTTGGGGTGTTAGCTTTCCAAAATGGGGTCATTTTGTGGGCAATTCCATTGACCTGGTGCTCCAGGGTCTTCAAAATTGTAATAGGTGGCTGAGAAATGAGATGTGTAATTTATGCTCAGAGAACGCCTAAAGGTGCTGCTTCAATGTTAGGCCTTTGTATGTGGCCAGGCTGTGTAAAAGTCTCACACATGGGGTATCACCATACTCAGAAAGAGTGGCAGAATGTGTTTTGGGGTGTCATTGCAAGTATTCATATGCTGTGCGTGAGAAATAACTTGTTGTTATAACAAATTTGTGTAAAAAACAAAAATCTTCATTTTGCAAAGAATTGTGGGAAAAAAATTACAACTTCAAAAAACTCACCATGCCTCTTACAAAAAACCTTGGAATGTCTTCTTTCCAAAAAGGGGTCATTTAGGGGGTATTTGTACTTTCCTGGCTTGTTAGGGTCTCAAGAAATGAGATAGGTGGTCAGTACATCAGGTGTGATCAATTTTCAATGATTTGCACCATAGCTTGTAGACTCTATAACTTTCACAGAGAATAAATAATATACACTAATTTGGGTTATTTTTACCAAAGATATGTAGCAGTATAAATTATGGCCCAAATTTATGAAGAAAAATGACTTTTTTGCAAAATTTTTCAAAACAAACTAAAAAAAAGTGTTTTTTTTTTCAAAATTTTCGCTACTTTTTCGCTTATACGAAAAAAATAAACAAAACCAGCAGTGATTGTATACCACCAAAAGAAAGCTCTATTTGTGAGAAAAATGATAAAAAATTTTGTTTGGGTACAGTGTACCATGACTGAGTAATTGTCATTTAAAGTGTGAGAGCGCTGAAAGCTGAAAATTGATCTGGGAAGGAAGGGGGTGTAAGTGTCCTGTATGGAAGTGGTTAAGTTATGGAAGTTGATCTGTTCTGGAGTCGCTTCATTTTTTTTTCCTTTTCTTTTCTCTGCTCAATAAAGCTTTTCTTGATTAAAAAAAATAAATAAGAATGCTTTCAGAAATAGAAGTCTAAATACTTTATTTTTTATCAATTAACAAAATGGAAAGTAGATGAAAAGAAGAGAAATGCAAATCAAATCAATATTTGGTGTGACCACCCTTTGCCTTCAAAACAGCATCAATTCTTCTAGCTACACTTGCACAGAGTTTTGAAGGAGTTCGGCAGGTAAGTTGTTCTAAACAGCTTGGAGAACATACTGCCTCCTGCTACAGCCAAATATTTCAGATTTTGACTCATCAGTTCAGAGCACCTGCTGCCATTTTTCTGCTCCCCAGTTCCTATGTTTTCATGCATAGGACATGGAAACAAGGCTAAGCGACTCAACTATGCACAAAAACATAGGAACGATCTCTGAAAACATTCTTAATTTACAGCATTTTTTCACACCTGCCTAAAACTTTTGCAGAGCAAAGCTTCAAAAATAAGATGTTACGCTGCTGAAATTAGTAGGTTTGACAATTGTGAAATTCCTTTTCAGGAGATGCTGAAACTTTCCATAATTGATATGATTTTCACAGTGGCAAGTATCCTCCTTATTGACTTTTTTCGTGGCCTTATTGTCCGGTATATGAGTGATTGCTGCTGCTGGGATCTAGAAAGCAAATTTGTGAGTATATGGCAAAAAATAATTTTTCAACACTCATTTATTTAGTGCAGGTTTATAAATAGGCTTTAGCAATATCCTCGAGTTGCTTCAGCCAACAAGCCTTGTCATAACCTCATCAGAGAAAGTACACTTCAGTTGATAATACCGCTACAGAAAATATAATGGTCATTCAAAGAGTAGTCATAACTGAAACTGATGTCTGGTCTTAGCCAAGGACAGGGTATGTCATGGCTTGAGCTGCAATGTATCATTTATTGTATAATGTGTCCATAGGTGGCCTTATCAACAAGTCACAAATTCTCTTTATTGCAATTAAGCAAACTCACTCTGGATAGTGAGTATGGGAGTATGGGATTTTTTTTTTTTGTATATGACAAAAAAATTTTTTTAACATTTATTCATTGTGGCAGATTTAATAACCTTCAGCAATATCTTCAAGTTGCTTCTTGCCATAACCATATCCGTGAAATTACACTTCAGTTGATAACATTTAGGCTGCATAGAGCAATACAGAAAATTTGAGACACGCTGATAAGGCCATCTATGGCCATATTATACAATAGATGATGCATTGCAACTCAACCCATGACCTGGCCTGTCCTTGGCTGAGACCTGAGATTTATTGTGGCCATGTCTACTCTTTGAATCACTATGAAATGCTCTGTAGCAGCAATGGAAGCACTACAGAACATATCATGGCGATTCAAAGAGTAGATGTGACCACAATACATGTCAGGTCTCAGCCAAGGACAGGCCAGGTCATGGCTTGATCTTCAATGCATCATGTAATGTATAACATGCCCATATGTGACCTTATCAGCATGTCTCAGATTCTTTGCATTGCTCTTAGAAGTCAATCAAACTCACTCTGGATAGCGAGTATGGGAGTGTGGGATTTTTTTTTTTAATATGACAAAAATTATTTTTAACATTCATTCATTGTGGCCGATTTAGCAAACAGGCTCCAGCAATATCCTCAAGTTGCTTTAGCCAATAAATCTTGCTATAACTCAATAAGTGAAATTATACTTCAATATGTAGTGCTTTCAGTGCTGCTACAGAGCATATCACAATGATTCAAAGAGTAGACATGGCCACAACAGATGTCAGGTCTCAGCCAAGGACAGGCCAGGTCATGGCTTGAGTTGCAATGCATCATCTATTGTATAATATGACCATAGATGGCCTTATCAGCAGGTCTCAAATGCTCTGTATTGCTCTTAGCAATCAATCAAACCCCCACCCTAGATGGTGGCAGTGGAGGAAATAATTTCTGACTCCAGAAGTTGCAGTTAAATTATCTCCTTGGATGAAAATATTCCCATAAATCCTTTGCTATTTGAGTTTTAGAAATCTGCAGTAGTTCCATCTCCCAGACAAATAGTATCCTGAACATATATTATGCTGCTGCTAGAATGGCAGACTCTTTTCTAAGATTTCATTGAGGCTGCCTTGTCTCTCCATAATTGTTTAATATGCGTGAATGTGATGTTGTGTATGGAGATCATTTCTTCGTCTCTGTCATCACTGCTCAGCATGGGAGACAATTACATTAGATTATATTTGGTTGTTTAACAAGACAAACAGATATAATTTGATTTGCTTGTTTGATGACTGTGGTTTAACCCCAGCCACATAATGATGTCTTCCAGTGTTAGGACAAATCCAAATAAAACTCTACATTTTTACATTAGCATTTATATTTAAACTTTTCATTGTTTAAATATCTTCAGCCAGAATACGGTGAATTCAAGATTGCTGAGAATGTTCTTCATCTGGTCTACAATCAAGGAATGATTTGGTGCGTACATTTATACAGGACCTGAACTTAAGACTTGGGAATGTATTTTAAAGTATGCTTGTTATCCAATCGAAAGTGGAAAGTCACCCTAGAATTACTCTATAAACATTAAACAGCCATATAACACATGTGCCTTGATAAATGCATAGCACCATGCCTGACATTTTCCATGCTTCAGTTGTCCAGCAATCAGCATTGAAAATGCCAGCCATGGCATTTACTAGTGATATCATGCAACTCATAGTCTTTTGACTAAAATGCAATTTTAGTTTTAGTCTTATTTGAGTCTTTTTACTAAAATGCCATTTTAGCATTAGTCGTATTTTAGCCGCCTATCATAATGGCATATCAGAAATACACAAGCTAGCTACAATGAGTTAGGTTTTTGAGCAATCAAAACATGCCATTGAAGTACAAATACTAAAGGCAATAGGCAGTTCACTTTGCTAGAGATGTTGTACTATGCAAATAAATTTGCCCGGAGCTTAGTTAAAGCGATAAAGCTTTACTTTGCATACCCAAAAACATGCAAGGTCCACATGATTGAATGATGGACATCAGCAGAGCCTCACCATATTCACTAAGCTCTGTACAACTTCCCTTGAAAATTGCACAGTGCATTAGCCTTTAATAAACCAACCCCATCAAGTCACATCAAATTATTCAGAGGTCTAGGCCCACATCCCCCCCAATTTATGTGACACAGCCACTAGTCCTAGTACAGTGATGGTGAACCTTGGCACCCCAGATGTTTTGGAACTACATTTCCCATGATACTGAACTACAATGCATAGTGCATGATCATCATGGGAAATGTAGTTCCAAAGCGTCTGGGGTGCCAAGGTTCACCATCACTGTCATAGTAAATGTGTAAGTTTCTAAAATATTGGCCTTGTTCAAAAAATAGTTGTGGTACATTCACATCCAAGGTCCAAGGGCCAGATGTACATGTATTTGTATACCAAATGCTATGGAGTTTATTTACTAAAGGCAAATCCACTTTGCTCCACAAGTGCACTGCTAGTGCTCCACAAGTGCCATTGGAAGTGCAGTCGCTATAGACCTAAGGGGGACATGCAAGGAAAATAAAAAACAGCATTTTTTCTTGTACATGATTGGGTGATAAAATCAGCAGAGCTTCCCCTCATTTCAGATCTTCCCCTCAGATCTACAGTGTACAGTGTGAAGCAAAGTGGATTTGCCTTTAGTAAATCAACCCCTATGTATTCTGTAATTGGACACTAGTGCACTTTACGTGACATATTTATACTAACTGTTGGGATATCCAGTCTGAGACTAATTGCTCTAACTCTCTTTCCAGGATGGGAGCATTTTTCTCTCCATGTCTTCCAGCATTTAATGTGTTTAAACTGATAGGCTTGATGTATTTAAGAAGCTGGGCAGTGCTGACCTGCAATGTTCCACATCAGCAAGTTTTCAGAGCTTCAAGGTCAGTAGCTAAGAGCTTGAATGAACAATTGCTTTACACCTCCGGCTATTCACAATGATAATTATTTGACAGAAACCTATACGTCCAAATTTTGGGAAGGGCATACTGAACTTGAACATTCTCAAAAATGTTTTTTAGGTAGTTACTCCTTTAGCGATATTTTTACAAATATATATGTATTTAAATATGCTTTGGGATTTAAAAAAGCAGTCTTTATATCAATATTTTTTAAAGTGGAAGAAAACCTTAATTATAACTATTCTTCTTGTTCAATAATTTTTATTGAGATTTTGTAGAAAATTGTTTACAAATGAACATCTCAGTAGTACACTTTAAGAATTATAACTATTCTTAAAATTGTTCCTTACCCCCTCCTACTACCTATACTGCCTAGCCTATATAAAAAAGATGTGTGCACGTACCTATTTTCAATACACTTCGGTCAGGTTACGCCTTCCTGCAGTTCTGTGTAAGGCTGCACTCAACAACGCATGTAAATATTGGGGGCTGTGACGTCACCCATAGGCTCCCATGGCCCAGCAATTGTCAGCACTTCCTTCTCTTCCCTGCAGCAGCAACTCACTGACACAGGGGAGGTGGAGTTGGTGGATCACGTGACCGGAATGGAGAGAACTGAAAATAGGTTAGTATACAGATCTTATTAATACACGTATGGCAAGATAGGTAGGAGGGGGAAGGGGAATCATGCTTTGCACACTTGCTGGCATTTCTGATTAGGCCGGTAGTAGAAGTGGTTGCTATTTGGAATTGTAAATACAGGTCAAAGGAGCAGCATTTCCATTAATTTCAATGGGTATACAAACACCCAAATCTGCCCAATTCGTGCAACAAAAATACTTCCTGAACTTGTTTGAGCTTTGCCGTTTGGCTTCAGGCATTTTGGAGTGGAGATGTGAACCATCTCCATAGAGAATCATTGATTTTTTTCCCCTCCAGCGCTTTGTAGCTTCAGGCTTCAAGCATATTCAAGCTACAAAACGCTCAGGTGTGAATGGGCCCTTAGTGTGATGGTTGACTAGTTGCCTCAACTCCCACTTGTAGTTTCATCCAGCCACTGTCTGAATAAAGAAGCCTGTTTGCTGCCAATATGCAGGAGAGAAGAACCCTATTTCTCTGTGTGGAAGCAGTGGTATCTCTGCAGAGGTCTAACATGGATCTTGCTAAATCACAGCTATAGTTCTGTATTATAGCTACATCACGGAGCAAAACTCATGCTCCTGGACAATTGGAAACCTTCTTTTGTAACTCAGTAGGAGGCGTGTGCACCCGGCAGAGAGACCACAGCTTCCACACAGAGGGCAAGGTTGCTTTTTTTGCAGCGTGCTGGCAGAGAGCAGGTTTTCTGCAGCAAGCAGGCAGGAGACAGGCTTCTCTGCTCCATCTCTGGCTTCATTCTTAAAAAAACAAACTGTATGATCTGCACATCTTTTGATTTTAACTCTATTCCTCCAAGCCTTGGCATCCCTTGGTAGTTTGCCCCCCAGGGCAGATGGGAAGGACTTCCTGATCATGAGACCACTATGATTGTCTTTCACAATGGTCACATGATTGAGAGCCGGTCCTGCCAGCTTCCAATCACTAGAGACTGGGATCTGTCTAAGACAGGTCGATCAATGTGCTGGGAGCATGCAGTGAACGCACTCTCAGCACAGAAAACCCATATGCATTATGTAGGCTGCAAGAGGTTAAATACTTGGAAAGTATTTTGGCAAATAGGCTAAGTTCATTTGGGTCGTAAATTAATTTTGAGTCTAGGATGTAGGACTAGAAAATGTATAAAATTCCAAGGAGGATGAATATGTATGCAAAGAAATAAAAACACCACAGCTGCTTTTTCAGCTTTCAGTTAATTTTCAGCTATTTCCAATGATATTGAAAAATTACTGTCACATAGCAAAAAATAAAGATCCATATTTACATGTAAACCTTTGTGAATGAAGCCCAATGCCTCTTACTCATTTGCAAGTTTTAGAATAGCAGTGGATTTGCAAATTGACTAGTTGCTGAAAGGTTATATTTAGAGATCCAATGCACAGGCATTCAACATCAAAGAAACATTTAGGCCATATACACAGGGGCGTTTCTAAAAAAATAAACAAAACATTGGGCGCGACGTCAAGGAAAAAAAATCGGCATTTTTCGGTGTTATGCATCGGCGTTAGTGAGTGTTAGTGGACGTCAATAGGCATTTTTTTAAAAAAATCATCCCTCTGCTATTTTTTAACCTAAAAACGTTGACGTCAAAAAACGCTGCTTAATCCCGGTACAGTATTAGTTGGCGTTAGTTGGCGTTTTGCGGCGTCGGCGTAAAAAAACGCCAAAACTTTACAGCCTCAGAACGCGTTGCCCGTGGGTTCTAGTTTCAGCTCACTAACGCCGACCCCATCTACAGCTCAAAAACGTCAGCGTTTTTATGGGGCCGTTGACTAACATGGAGAGCTGCAAAAAACACCAGAAAATGCCGGTGTCAAAAACGTTTGTGTGTATGAGGCCTTATTCTTATACAGAAGTTCTTATCTTGATGAGTATGTGCATCTTTTTATGCTTATGACCCCCTCCATGATGTCACTACTATATGTTCATTTATGGGCAAAGGGAGTCTGCTTGATGTTCCTATTCTTGATAACCAAGTATGTAAGCATGTGGACATGCCTCCTTGTGATCGAAGGCTGACATGACTTGCCCAGGGATTCACAAGGGAAGGAATCTTTACTCTCACTCTTCACGCTGGCTGACCATGATGTCCTGGTAAAAATATGAAGACATTTCAGGAGAGAAAGTACAGACTCAAATCTTCCTACCAGTTCTTACTGACACATAGAGGTCCTAATATACTTCACACTAAATTTAGGATAGAAACCAACACAACTGTACTTGCAAAGCCTTGCTACTTTGTAGTCTGGGCCCATAGGAGCAGCTCTGTGTCACAGCTGAGGACTGTATTAAAGTAGCACAGATGTCCAGATGGTGCTTAACAGACCTTGTGGACCACCCCACCATCAGGACCTTCCGTCACTGGGCCACCCCTTCTCCCATCACAAGTGGGCTGCTCATAGGTGTGCGCAGCCTATTGCATTAGGGTGTGCACCCCAAAGCTCAAACATATATACAGGGTGGGCTATTTATATGGATACACCCTAATAAAATGGGAATGGTTGGTGATATTAACTTCCTGTTTGTGGCACATTAGCATATGTGAGGGGGGAAACTTTTCAAAATGGGTGGTGACCTTGGCGGCCATTTTGAAGTCTGCCATTTTGAATCCAACTTTTGTTTTTTCAATAGGAAGAGGGTCATGTGACACATCAAACTTATTGGGAATTTCACAAGAAAAACAATGGTGTGCTTTTAACGTAACTTTATTCTTTCATGAGTTATTTACAAGTTTCTGACCACTTATATAATGTGTTCAATGTGCTGCCCATTGTGTTGGATTGTCAATGCAACCCTCTTCACCCACTCTTCACACACTGATAGCAACACCGCAGGAGAAATGCTAGCACAGGCTTCCAGTATCCATAGTTTCAGGTGCTACGGGTGTGAAATGCAGCAGCCAGAACACAGGGACAGGGTGCCAGAACACAGGGACAGGGTGCCAGAACACAGGGATTTTAATACCAGGACACAGGGATTTTAATGCCAGGACACAGGGATTTTAATGCCAGGACACAGGGATTAGGTGCCAGGACACAGGGATTTTAATGCCAGAACACAGGGATTGGGTGCCAGGACACAGGGATTTTAATGCCAGGACACAGGGATTTTAATGCCAGGACACAGGGATTTTAATGCCAGGACACAGGGATACTAATGCCAGGACAAAGAGACTGTAGCCAGAACACATAAGGGATGAGTAAGGTAGTTTAGTTTCACATTAAATAGAGCTGTGTTGCTTCTAAGAGCCGTTCTGTGCTTTGTAAGTGTGACTAATCACATTGGAATGCTAAGAATGCAGAGAGAGAGCTGCAGCTCTTCATGGAGATCAGGAGGTGGGCAGGACTGAACAGCTAACATCAGCTTGTCCCGCCCACCTGCCGACATCAAGCTGAGAATCTGACACCTCTCTCAGCATTCTCTACATTCCAATGTGATTAGTCACACTTACAAAGCACAGAACGGCTCTTAGAAGCAGCACGGCTCTGTTTAATGTGAAACTACTGATCACCACAGACACTGACTCGGGTATAAGTTGAGGGGGGTCTTTTTCAGCACAAAAAACGTGCTGAAAAACTCGACTTATACTCGAGTATATACAGTACATTATTATACAGTTCAAAACATTAGTACCCAAGATGGGGGAGGCTGCAATAAAGTACTTTTCTTCACTCAGTCAGAAAGCCCATACAGGGGAACACATGTTATCAGTTAGTCTGGTTGAAAAAAGACACAAGTCCATGTAGTTCAACCAATCAAAGGGAAAATAAAAATAATACAATCCCCTACCCACAGTTGATGCAGAGGAAGGCAAAAAAAACCCTCAGAAAAGCATGATCCAATTTGCTCCAGCAGGGAAAAAAAAATCCTTCCTGATCCCCTAAGAGGCAATCAGATTTTCCTTGGATCAACTTTACCTATAAATGTTATTATCCAGTTATATTTTGTACATTTAGGAAAGAATCCAGGCCTTTTTTAAAGCAATCTACTGAGCTGGACAGAACCACCTCTGGAGGGAGTCCATTCCACATTTTCACAGCTCTTACTGTGAAGAAACCTTTCCTTATTTGGAGATGGAATCTATTTTCCTCCAGACATAAACAGTGCCCCCTTGTCCTTTGTGATGACCTTAAAGTGGTAGTAAACCCTCCTATCATTTTTAGACAAGGAAGCCGCCATCTTGGCTTCTTTTTAATCTACAACTGCCATGATGATGCACATGTGATCAGCTATGACACCAGCCATTGGATGGTTTGACAGTTTGGTTTAGAGCACAACCAATGGGAGTGTTACATTTCCGGCACGTGGTAACTTGTTTTTAAACTATTAAATGGATGGGTTTACTACCGCTTTAAAGTGAATAACTCAACACCAAGTTCACTATATGGACCACTTATGTTTTCGTACATGTTGATCATATCCCCCTTAATCTCATCTTCTCAAAAGAGAATAAATTTGGTTCCTCTAATCTTTCTTCATAGCTGACCTCCTCCATGCCTCTTATCAGTTTGGTTGCCCTTCTCCACACTTTCTCCAGTTCCCCCATATCCTTTTTGTAAACTGGTGCCCAAAACTGAACTGCATATTCCAGATGAGGTCTCACTAATGTTCTGTATAGGGGTAAAATGATATCTCTCTCTGCAGTCCATACCTCTCTTAACCACTTTCCCACTGTATAACTTACATATACGGCGACAAAGTGGCACTGCTGCGCAGGATCAAGTACCTAGTAGGTGATTATACACACACCTGAGTCTGGAGCACGCATGCATGCTGCCGCCGGCCTATTGTGATCATGCGGGAGCTGATTGGTGTGTACCGGAAACTCGATGTCCACCAATCCTTCGGTACTGAGGGAGAGCAGCAGTCTGCCTATGTAAACAAAGCAGATCTCCCTTCTGTCAGTAGGGAAGGCATGGATCCTATGTTCCTGCAAAGCAAGGACAAGGATCCATGACTTCCCTTAGTGAAAGCACCTCCCATAGTACACAGAAACACAAGCTATGCACACACTTAACCCTTTGTTTGCCCCTGATGTTAACCCCTTCCCAGCCAGTGTCAATAGTACAGTGCATATTTTTTACTGTTCCCCAAAAAGTGTCAAAAGTGTCAGTTAGTGTCCGACTGTCTTTCGCAATATCACAGTTCTGCTATAAGTCACTGATCACCGCCATTACTAGTAAAAAAATGTTTTTTTTTTAATAAATAAAAATATCCCATAGTTTGTAGATGCTATAATTTTAGTGCATACCAATCAATATACAATTATTGGGATTTTTTTTACTAAAAATATGGAGCAGAATAAATATTGGCCTAAATTGATGAAGAAATTTGACTTTTTTTATTTAACTGGTTCCCCACCGCGCGCCGTCTTTTTACTGCGGCAGTCGGGGAGCCCTGCGCGAATCGCCGTAAATAAGTGGCGATCTGCATTTGGCCACCGGGGGGCGCACTCGCTCACCCGACGCACTCCTGGGGAGTGTGCCCGCGGCTCGGGCGGACCCGATGTCCGCTGGCGAGCCGCGATGAGCGGCCACAGGGAAAGAACGGGGAACCGCCGATGTAAACACGGCGGTTCCCCGCTCTGTCAGTGGGGCATGAGAGATCTACTGATCCCTGTCACTGGGATCAGTTAGATCTCTCATGCCCATGGTAGCCCAACCCCCCCACAGTAAGAACACACCCAGGGAACACAGTTAACCCCTAGCTCTCCCCCTGCAGGTTAACCCCTTCACTGCCAATGACATTTATACAGTAATCAGTGGACATTTACATTTCTGATCGCTGAATAAATGTCATTGGTCCCAAAAAAGTGTCAAAAATGTTCCGACATGTCTGCCCCAATATCGCATTACTGCTAAAAATCGCAGATCGCCGCCATTACTAGTAAAAAATAAAAAAATAAAAAACCCCAGAAATTAATTCTCACCATCCGTAAACGCGGCCACTTTTGCGCAAACCAATCAATAAACGCCGATTGCAATTTTTTTTATCGCAAATATGAGGAATTATATAAATCGGCCAAAAACGGTGGAAAAAAATGTTTTTTTATATTTTTTTTTTGGATTTGAATTTTAGCAAAAAGTAAGAAATTTGGGTTTTTTTGCAAAATGGTCGCTCTTCTTTTGTTTATAGCGGCGATCAGAAATGACGCAGAGGCGATCAAATACCACCAAAAGAAAACTCTATTTGTGGGAAAAAAAGGACGCAAATTTTGTTTGGGTACAACGCCGCAAGACCGCGCAATTGTCAGTTAAAGCGACGCAGCGCCGAATCGCAAAAAGTGCTCTGGTCCTAAAGTGGGAAATTCTTCCGGGGCTGAAGTGGTTAAATTGATGAAGAATTAGAAATTTAAAGAAAATAGATTTTTAAATTTTTATACTCCCCCTATAGTATGTAGATCTAACAGGTCTATAGTTACTTGGTAAAGACTTTGATCCCTTTTTAAATATAGGCACCACATTGGCCCTACGCCAATCCAGTGGTACTATTCCAGTCATTAAAGAATCCCTAAAAAATAGATACAATGGCTTTAAAATGACAGAGCCCAATTCTTTTAGGATCTGTGGGTGGACCCATGTCTAAATATTTTTGGACCATTTCACTTTTGAGCATTAGTGGATTATTTGGGGCTGTGTAAATACCATCCCCATTATAGACATGAGCTCCCCCATGACCCTTTGTATACACAGAGCTGAAGAAAGTATTTAATAAGCTTGTCTTCTTTTTGTCCTCAGTCACCCACTTCAAATTATTTTGTAAAGGTCTTACATTCTCAGACCTGACCTGTTTACTATTCATATATTTGAGGAATTTTTCGGTGGTTTGTTCTACTTTCTTGTGCAATATGTCGTTCATGTTGAATTTTTGTGGCCTTGATTTCCTTTTTACATATTCTGTTATTTTCTTTGCATCATTTAAACGATGATAGTGTTCCTTCATTTTTATGTTATTTAAAAGCTCTTTTCTTATTATTTATAGCTATGTTAACTTTGGCTATGGGCCACATAGGTTTTATTTTTAGTCTTTTAAACTTATTGCACATAGAAATATACGTTGTAGTGAGTTTGCATACAGTATTTTTGAAGAATTCCCATTTCTGTCAATATTCTCTCCCAGTCTAAGTCTTGGGGAGCGGCCCTCATCCTTGGAAAATTTGTTCTCTTAAAGCGGCTCTTTGGTGATTTTTTTCAACTTTCCATCTATTAAATCTTCTGCCCTTGTTGTTTTAACTTTGGATATTAAAACATTTTTTTTCTGCCAGTAAATATACAGCCCACTACCTCTTTCTTGTCTGGTCAATAGCCTAGGCTTATGACATCATGCACAGCTCTCGCTCTCACTTTTGTGAGAGTTTGCCAAGAAGTGAGGGAGGATGAGTCCTAAGAGGGCCAATGTCAGGGCTGCAGAGCTGGAGGTGTGCCTCTGTGTGTCTGTGTAAATCAAGGAAGTGAACAGGCAACAGCTTCAGCTGCCCACAGTTATAATGGATGCAGCCAGACATAGTGTATGGAGATTTCTGCAGCATAATTGGCAAGTACAGAATCACAGTATACATAAAATAATATGCAAAGTGGTTGGAGGGAACCTTCAGAATGGCAAATATGTTTATATTACAAATTATGTGAGAATTGTGCAGTTCCTCTTTAAGTGCTTTTATCTATCCAGTATGTGCTTGCTACCAGCTAACATTAACCACTTCAGCCCCGGAATGATTTACCCCCTTAATGAACAGAGCACTTTTTACAATTTGGCACTGCACTGCTTTAACTGATAATTGCACAGTCATGCAATGCTGTACCCAAAGGAAATTTGGTTCCTTTTTTCCCACAAATAGAGCTTTCTTTTGGTGGTATTTTATCACCTCTGGGATTTTTATTTTTTTGTGATATAGAAGAAAAAAGACTGAACATTTTGAAAAAAAATATACTTTCTATTTTTTGTTATAAAAAAAAAATCCATCCCAAGTTGTACCTGTCTGTCTAATGACAAATTAGATTCCGACACCTTAACTAACCTGTATATTTTCCCCAATTGTGAATATGGTCTGTTCTTGGTCTCATGAAGTATTACATGTAATGTACTGCTGCTGTTTATTCAATAAAACTTTTTGAACCAAAAAAAAAAAAATCCAATAATCTCAATTTTAGCCATACATTTTGGCCAAAATGTATTCAGCCACATGTCTTGGGTAAAAAAATGTCAATAAGCGTATATTTTTTGGTTTGCGTAAAAGTTATAGCATCTACAAACTATGTCACATTTACTGGAATTTACGCAGCTTTTAGTTTATGCCTATCTCATTTCTTGAGGTGCTAAAATGGCAGGGCAGTACAACCCCCCCCCCCCCAAAATGACCCCTTTTTGGAAATTAGACACCCCAAGGAATTTGCTGAGAGGCATGTTGAGTCCATTGATTTTTTTTTTTGTCACAAGTGATTGAAAAATTACAAAGAAAAAAAATTTTTACACAAAGGTGTCATTGAAATAATATATTGCTCAAATATGCCATGGGTATATGTGGAATTACACCCCAAAATACATTCTGCTGCTTCTCCTCTGTACAGGGATACCACATGTGTGAGACTTTTTGGCAGACTAGCTGCACACAGAACCCCGAAAACCAATCACCGCCTCCAGGCTTTCTAAGGGCGTAAATTTTTGATTTCACTCCTCACTACCTATCACAGTTTTGAAGGCCATGAAATGCCAGGATAGAACAACCCCCCCCCCCCCCCCAAATGACCCAATTTTGGAAAGTAGACATCCCAAGCTATTTGCTGAGAGGCATGCTGAGCATTTTGCAGATCTTGCTTTTTGTTACAAAGTTTTGAAAATTGAAAATATATATATATATTTTCCTTCTCTTTCTTCATTTTCCTAAACAAATGAGCGGTGCAAAATACTCACCATGCCTCTTAGCAAATACCGTCGGGGGTCTACTTTCCAAAATGGGGTCATTTGAAGGAGCATTGTGCTATCTTGGCATTTCAGGGCCTCCGAAACTGTGATAGGTAGTGAAGAGTAAAATCACCATTTTACGCCCTTAGAAAGTCTGAAAACGGTGATTGGCTTTTCGGGTCCTGTATGCAGCTAGGCTTCCAAAAAGTTTCACACATATGGTAACCCTGTACTTAGGAGAAGCAGCAGAATGTATTTTGGGGTGTAATTTCACATATACCCATGGCATGTGTGAGCAATATATAATTTAGTGACAACTTTGTGTAAAAAAAAGTAATTTTCCCAAAACTTGTGGCAAAATTTAAAATATTACATGGACTCAACATGCTTCTCAGCGAATATCTTGGGGTATCTACTTTCCAAAAAGGGGTAATTTGGGAGGGTTTTCTGCTATCTTGACATTTCAGAGCCTCCAAAACTTTGATAGGTAGTGAGGCGTAAAATCACCATTTTATGCCCTTAGAAAGCCTGAAGGCGATGATTGGTTTTCGGGGTCCAGTACGCGGCTAGGCTCCCAAAAAGCCTTAAACATGTGGTATCCCCGTAATTAGGAGAAGCATCAGAATGTATTTTGGGGTGTAATTCCACATATACCCATGTCATGTGTGAGTAATATATGAGCATGCCTCTCAGGGAAAAGCTTGGGGTATCTACTTTCCAAAAAAGGGTCTTTGGGAGGATTTTGAACTGTCCTGGCATTTTATGCCCAACATTAGAAGCTTATGCCACACATCACCAACTCTTCTAACCACTTGAACCACACCAAGTCCATTCAGACACTTTTTGTTTACATGAAAAAAAAATGTTTTTGTTGCTAAAATTTACATACTGTTTACATTTGTCACGAGAACGACGCTTGCATTCACCTTTGCGCGCTTGCACGCAGGGACAGGGGTGCTTTCATTTTTTAATTATTCATTTTGCTTTTTATTTAATTTTTTACACTGTCCCTGTCATTTTTTTTATCATGTTTATAGTTATCACAGGGAATGTAAATATCCCCTATGATAGCAATATGCAGTGACAGGTACTCTTTTTTGAAAAATGTGGGGTCTATTAGACTCTAGATCTCTCCCCAGCACTTAAAGCATCTGACCACACCAAGATCAGTGTGATAAGATGCTTTCCCAATTTCCCAATGGTGCTGTTTATATCCGAAACCGAAGTCATGCAATGCTCGTAGCTTGTGGTTTCTTATGGTCAGCTGGCAGAACCGCTGCATTCTCGGGTTCCCCGGTGGGACAAGAGCGCCCAAGAAAACCATGGAAGATGGCGGGAGTGGGTGGAACGTTCCCTCCCATTGCTTGTAAAAGCAGTATAGCAGCTAATTAGCCGCTCGGATTGCTTTTACATGAAAGCTGACTGCTGGCTGAAAAAAGCTAAACCAAGATGATACCTAAACCTGCAGGCATCATTCTGGTATAACCACTCAAAGTCCAGCACCATACCAGTACGTCGCTGGTCCTTGTTGGGCAAATATTGTAATGTTCTATCTTATGCAGCCTGTTGGTTAAATGAAGAGAACCTAACAGATTCCTCCATTCACATTGATCGATTGGCGGTTTTTCGTTCACCCCATGGGCTGAGCGAAAAAACAAAAGAACCGAACAGATTCCTCCATTCACATCGATTGATGTGGATGAAGATATCAATGCCAAAAAAAGTAAATAAAAATATACGCCGAAGCATAGGGGCAATCCACCCCCAATTTCCACCCCTACCCCTATGCTTCGGCATATATGCTCTTTTTTTAACTGTGGTGGTGAAATCACCTCCCTCAGCTCTGGAGTCACTGATTTACGTATCGTGAGAGCAAATCCTGTTGCTGTCAAAATAAATAAATCAGTGCTGCAGCTGAATGGCGTACCTGCAAAGCAAATAATGGTTAACAACAAAACACAGCTTTCTGAAAAGAAAGCATGTTAAAACACAATAACAATAAAACAGCAGAACAATAGAGAGAATAATAGAGAGAGAAGGATAATAAAATGACAACTTTTTTGGCTTTTTTATTTTATTTTTATTTACACTTTTAATGTAACTATAAACGTTCCAGCTTAGGGTCTCTCAAAATGCGATGGCCATCTAACATCTTTCAAGACTCTGTGTGAAAGTGTGCCCTAGGACTGTGCTGTGCTGTACACTATTCTAATACTCAACTAGTATGTGGTAGCGACGGAAACAGTCACCGATGTAAAGACCAGGTTGGTCAGGACAGGAGGCACAATAAAAGTGGGTGTCACGCCTATAATATATCCGTGTTTTCTACAGACATGACATCTTCTTTGGGATGTTCTTTGGGTAGAGGTACCACGGAGGACATCTGGAAAATATATCTCATGCAGCCGGCTCACTGCATTTGGATTGGGAAGTTGAGCCACAGCACTGGAAACAGAAGGGCTGTGATGATCTCTTCCTGGAATTTTAGTAAGGATCCAGTTCTTCCTGACGCTTTGTATAGCATATTGTACTAGCATCTGGCTTTATGGGCAATTAAGTATGGCATGTGTGCCATCATCTGGTCGTTGAAGTCCACCCCTCCCATATTAAGGTTGTATTTATGGACACAGAGGGGCGTCTCAACAACACCAGTCACCGCTGTAATTTAGACTGTCATATCTGCGTGAATGGAGGACAGAACGAAAACATTCTGTGTGTCCCTCCATTTCACTGCATGCAATTTATTGCACTTCAAGCAGGCTCTCTCCCACTGTCTAAATCGGGAATCTACAAGCCGTTGGGGGGAGCCCAGGTGATTAGATCGCACAGTGCCAAATGCGCCAATTCCAAAATCAAAAAGGTGACTAAAAAGTGGCATGCTTTTGTAATAATTGTCCAATCGCTGCTCCCTATGTAGTCTGGGTAGTTGGGGGGCTCCATGCAGCTATCTTTTCCCTTATAAACCAGAAAACTATATGTATAGCCTGTGGCCCTGTCACAGAGCTTATACATCTTGACCCCATATCTGGCATGCTTGCTGAGGAGAAACTGTTTGAAAGCAAGGCGGCCAGAAAACGTAACCAGGGACTCGTCAACGCAGACAACTTGATCGGGAATAAACAAGGCTTTTGTGGAGCCGATCATATTCAGTCACCCCGAGGATGACAGAGTTCATTGTCGTTGAAGTGCATGAACCGCAAGATTTGCTTGTATCTAGTCCTGGTCATGGAAGCAGAGAACACGGGCATATGGTGACCAATATGACCGCAACTCATTCTTTTTAGTAATGCTCATGAGGAGGGATAGGCCCAGAAAGGTCTTAAAGTCGGGAACCGTTATAGGTTAATAAATTCTCTGGCAAGGGTCAAATTTCAATTTGCTGCGATAAATTGACCAGCGTATAAATTGCTTTGGTCCACAATATATCTGTACAGATCTTCCGTGAAAAACAGCTTGTAAAAGTCAAGGGAAATAAAATCTGCTGTTTCCACCTGAATTCCAGGTTGGCCAGTAAATGGGGGAAGTACAGACGCTGCAGAAGTGGTGGGCTGCCAATTAGGATTTGCAAACGCATCAGGAAGGGCACTATGGGCTCTACAGGCCTGTCTTTGAATTCTTGGTGGCTGCAGGGCACTACTTGTGTTAGCCGCTGCAACAGCTTGAGCTGCGCTTATGGGACTCGCCACGTCGCCAAGTGTTACTGCATTCCTGGTTTGTCTATGACCAGGATGTACTAGGCCTCTGGTGCTTGCCAGTTCACCAGAAGGTTGAACGGCACTAGTACTGGCTCTCTGCTGCATACGAGAACCAGGCGGTTGATGCACCTCAGCAACAGAAGAACAGGGTCCGGTACGCCTGACCTTAGCAGGGAACACTACTTCATTGTCAGAGCTATCTGTCAGGGTCCCGCTGCTCTCTACTGGTCGTATACTGAGCCTGAATCTGACAGTGAGGCTTCACCTTCGCTCTCATCTGTCATGCTCGGCATTGTGTAGGCCTCTTCACTAGTGTACCTCTATTTGGACATTTTGGCCACTACATTTATAGGTACAGCTAGTGTGACTCACAGGTAAAAGAGCACCTGGTTGTCAGCGACTTCTAGAGTTGCTACAAAAAAATGTAACTGTTAGTGCTAGCAGGGATCAGGCATGACTCTGCTAACGCTGCAGTTTTGTGTGCTGTGTTTTGTAAGTGACAGTGATCTATTGATACAGCATTTGGATGGGCTTGGCTGGGGTGGGTGGAGGGGCTAAACGCAGGTGCTGGCAGGTGTCTGGGCTGATCCTGCTAACGCCGCATTTTCGGGAACACTATAATATTGGGGAGTGTTTGGTGTACTCACTATGAATGTCTTCTCCTCGCTCACTGGAATCGAAAAAAGCGCCACGAGGGGAGATGACATTACTTCCTCTGCCTGTGTTTATATTACACAGGCAGAGGAGGCTTTTCATTCGCCAGAACTGATCAGCAGGTCCAGGCCAGAAATCATTGGCCTGCACCTGTAGATCGATCAGTTCTGTAGCGAATCAGATCGCCGTGGGGGGCAGCGCGAGCGACCCATGCCTGCGGCGATTTGCGCAGACGAGCCAATCTGCCGCAGTATAACTGCAGCGGCTGGTCAGCAACTGGTTAAATGAATTCATGTTATGGTCACTGCTACCCAGATGTTCTTTTATATGAATATTGATAATAAGCTCTGCATGGTTTGAGATTATAAAGTCCAGCAGAACATCATTCCTAGTTGGGGTCTCTATGAACTGGACCATAAAATTGTCCTGTAATCGGTTTATACATTTTGCCCTTTAACTTTTCCTGCAGTGCCATTACTACAGTAAATTTCTGGGTAGTTAAAATCCCCCATTATTATCACTGTTTCAGCCCTTGCAGCCCTTTCTATCTGAGCAAGGAGCTGAGTCTCCATCTCCTCATTAACACAGGGAGGTCTTTAACAGACTCCAATCATAACCTTAGTATTACGCACACCATGCTTCAGACTCATCACACTCTCCATCAACTAGGTCCTCTTTCACACTCACTTTGAGATCACAGATTGGAACATAACAAAATCATGTTTCTCATGTAGTCACTCTATCCCATCTGGCCACCCATCTCCAATGCCACCTACTATACGGAGAGTGCTGAACCCAGTGGCGTATCATCCATGTGTTCAGGGTGCGCATTGCACACGGGCCTCCAAGGCCAGGGGGGACCACTGTGTTCTGTCAAATTCTGCACACATGGAGTAATACAATTTCACTGCACACACAGGCCGCATTTGCCAATGCCCAGTCTATAGATCCAGTCGCCGCCGTTGCCCACAGTCACTGAGCTGCCTGAGTGGCGGAGTGATCTGCAGCCCTGTGTGCTGCGCCAAGGTCTGGGTGCCAGGACATGTCTTCGGACATGAGGAAATCCCGAGCACTGCCCCACCATGCAGCACGACATGCCACCCAGACTCCGGGTGGCCAGGAGGATAATATTGTAAGGGCAGAGTGGGGAGGGGAGCAGTGAATAACCAGGGAGCGAGGCAAGTCTATGGGAGTGGAAGGCCGCTCTGCTGGGATTTGTAGTGCCCTCTGTGGGGGGCTGAAATATGGCAGCTCACTATGCTGGGACTTGTAGTGCCCTCTGTAGGGTCTGAAATATTGCAGCCCACTATGCTGGGACTTGTAGTGCCCTAGACTGTGGGGGAACTGAGGAATCCTCAGTCCCCCACAGACAGCACTACAAGTCCCAGCAGAGTGGGCTGCCATGCTTCAGCCCCCCCACAGTGCAACCCTACATGTGCCCATCAATGCAGCCTCAGCAGTGCCCATCAATGCAGCCTCAGCAGTGCCCATCAGCTTAGCCTCACCAATACCCATCAATGCAGCCTGATCAGTGCCCATCAATGCAGCCTGATCGATGATTGGTGAGGCTGAGCTGATGGGCATTGATCAGTCTGCATTGATGAGCACTGCTGAGGCCGCATTGGTGAGGCAGAGCTGATGGGCACTGATCAGGCTGCATTGATGGGCACTGATCAGCCTGCATTGATGAGCACTGGTGAGGCTGCGCTGATGGGAACTGATCAGACTGCATTGATGGGCACCGATCAGCCTGCATTGATGAGCACTGGTGAGGCTGCACTGATGGGCACTGATCAGGCTTCATTGATGAGCACTAGTGAGGCTGCATTGGTGAGGCGGAGCTGATGGGCACTGGCGTGTGTGTATCTGTCATTGCAGCATACACAAATACAATGATATTTCAAATAAATAAAAACCATCACAAACACAGAAATCATGACACCCAAACAATAGAAAATACTTTCGCGAGACAGGGGTGCTTAGGAAATTTTTTTAGACTTGCAGGGGTACTTCCCCGTAAAAGGCTGAGAAACACTGGCCTATGGCACTAAAAGTCACAGCATAGCAGGCTGCTCCTACAGAACAGGAGAAGGAGCTGAGGGGAATTTGTACTGGGAGGGGGAGGAGGAGGCACAGGATTGGGATGGGGAGGATTTTTGTTGAGAGTGAGGATTTATGCTGGGGGGGGGGGAGATGAGAGAGGATTTGTGCTGAGAGGGGGGATTTATGCTGGGAGGGACAGAAGGGAGAGGATTTGTACTAAGAGGGGAGGTGTGTTTTGGGAAAGGGGGGGTGGTGGCAATGGTTTGTCCTGAGAGGAGGGATTTGTACTGGAATGGGTTAAACGAGGGTGAGGATTTGTGCTGAAGGGGGGGATTTTTTGGTAGGGGGAGATGGAGAGGGGTCTGTGCTGAGAAGGGGGGGTTGGGGGTAAGAGAATTTGTGAATGTAGTGGATTTGGGGTGGATTTATGTTGTAAGGGGGATATTGGGAGTTAGGATTTGTGCTAGAAAGGGGTATAAGGGGGTGAGTTTGCCCTGGGCACTGGATGACCTTGTGCTGGCATTGGCGCGCTCTATAAATTTCAAGGGCGGAGCTGTGAAAAGGAAAAATTGGGTGCCGACGTGAGGACTGGATTGGAAGCCGCTCCAGCCTGTATTGACGCAGTGGCAGCCAGGAATGGCAGACTCGTGAGTACCTGGTGGCTATGCCGAGTGGAGTGGCGCACGTGTTTCTATGGTAAGAAAGCCCCCCCAGCCTGGTGTATAGAGTGGCAGTGGGAGTACCTGGGTTCTGGCCCTGCTGAGTGACTCCAATCATCAGGACCCAGGTACTACCACTGCCACTCTATACACCTGGCCTGGGGGGGCTCTCTTACCATAGAAACACATGCGCCACTCCACTCAGCAGGGTCAGGACCCAGGTACTCTCTATTTAACATTTCCACATTCTGAACTATGTAAGTCATATCAGACTCTAACCACACCCCTTTAAGCCACACCCAATATTTAGCGCAACGTAGGCCAAGCCCACTTTTTGTCGCGGTGCGCTTTGTGAGCTTTTCCCTTCACGCTACGTAGGGGGCCCACTTTGGATCTTGCACACGGGCCCACTGATTTCATGATACGGCCCTGGCTGTACCACTAAGGTAGGGGAGACTCAGGGCATACTAATAATGCACAAAGCAACTTAAATCCTTATACTCCTGCCTACTTCATTCTTAATTGTCATGTTCATGGTAGTTGTCTAGTCTTGAGAACCATCATGAACCTGCACACTAAGTCACTATTGTAGTTTCTACAGTACACTGCCCATGAAAATTCAGCCTTTTATAAGCGTGTTTAGTTAAACAAGGGTAAAGTGACCTACCTTATATTATGTTGGACACAGACAAATTATCCACATGTATGACTTTCACTTTTGTCTGTTTTTTTGTTACAGATCTAACAACTTCTATTTGGCTATGCTGCTGTTCATGCTTTTCCTGTGCATGCTGCCAACAGTTTTTTCTATAGTAAGATATAAGCCATCTATAAACTGTGGACCATTTAGGTGAGACATGTTTAGATTGAACACATCATCTCAACATTTTATCAAAATGTATTTAAAAAACTGATTTAACTTTCTGTATTCAAAATGTATACATTTTTTGGATGCAGTAAAGAATGATAAGGAAGCCCCTGTGGAGTTCTTTTTTTGCTGTCTATATCTTGTTAGGAAAATGTCTCGGGACACAACAGGAAATAAGAGGAAACCACTTCAAAGTAAAGAAAATCATCCCGTATGACAGTTGTTACTGGATCAAATGTGCCTATTGGAAGATTTCCCTTTTATGTTTCCATGAAGGTTTAAATTTTCCCTTACTTTTTTTACCCAAAAGTGGAACTTCCGCTTTAAAGGAAGGTGACCCCCTGACATGCCATAATTGGCATGTCATTTTTTTTTGGGGGGTGGGGGGGCCGTGGACTTTGTTTTCACAGGGTCCATGGTCCACTTCCTCTCCTGGCGCCGAGGAGCCGGAAGGAAGTTCACCTTCCCACTCTCCCTCTCGGCGATCTTCTGGGACACGTCGCAGGTCCCAGAAGATAAGCCGAGCCATTCACAAGCCGCAGCGCGACTCGCGCATGCGCAGTGAGCGCCCGGCTTTGAAGCCAAAACCGGGTGCCCACACTAGTGATTCAGGTGCTGCCGAGGGGAAGGGGAGACGAGTGAGCCCTCTGGTGGCCGCATCGCTGGAACGAGGGACAGGTGAGTGGCCGATTGTTAAAAGTCAATTAACAGGGTGGAACTCCGCTTTAAGGCCCAGAGACAGTGATCACCAGGGAGGAAACAGGGAAGCTAACTCTCCCTCACTATCCAAAATATATAAAACAGTTGGTATGTGCAATCTTGAGGCTCCCCGGGCTAAACATGTAAAAAAAAAATGTAAGTTTTGCTTAGCAAGGTGAAACTTGAACCTGGGATAAAGCATAAAACTTCCTTGACGAATTTAACTTCATATCAGAAGCCCCACTTTGCATAAGAGTCTCCCCTATACATAATAGCCCTCATTACATCAGCGTCCCCCCATGATAACCTCCCCCCCATCACATCAGCGTCCCCCCATGATAGCCTCCCCCCATCACATCAGCGTCCCCCCATGATAGCCTCCCCCCATTACATCAGCGTCCCTCCATGGTAGCCTCCCCCCATCACATCAGCGTCCCCCCCATGATAGCCTCTCCCCATCACATCAGCATCCCCCCCCATCACCACTGAATCCACCACCACAGAGTACTCTCATCACATCAGAGCCCCCTCATCACACTGCTCACAGCCCTACCTCCCGGCTCATGCAGTGCTGCAGGTCTGCCAGAGGTGAACTTCCAATCCCCTCCTGAATGCTGAGTGTGGCCCTGCATGAAGCCTGCCCTGGATCAGTGGCATGCCTTGCCATGGTGCAGACGTGCTAGCCACCATCACCATGCTTCCTGTGTGGAGCATCATTGGCCGTTATGTTGCTGACAGCCAGCCCTCCCACACCATGTTAAGTCATGACACTGATCCAGAGAAAACTGGGTCCCATGCTTGTGGCACCCTGGGGGAATCCAAATGGCAACCAAGTTGAGAAACCATGTTCTATGGATTTATAGAAAGTAGTAATGTATTGAGTTCAAGCAATATCTAAATAAACAGATTTCAGCAAAGATTGGGTTCCTTCATGCAGAAACATTCTAGACCGTCAAAAAAATGAAGGGACAAGGTGGGAGGAGGCGGGGGTGGATGAATGGATAAGATGGTGGAAGGGGGGAGGAAAAGAAAATAAATAAAGGATAGGAGATAGGACACTAAACCCCCTACACTCCCTGGTGGGGAAAACCGTGTGGTCCAGTGGTAACTAAGATCTGTTATGGGTTTAACATAATTATGTTTCAATCATTTTTATTGTTGGAAGAAGAAAAAAATAGGAAAATGGCTTAACATGTACAAAGAATGATCATTGTCATTTTTGAAATATAATCATCTTATTTAACCACTTGCTTACTGGGCGCTTAAACCCCCCTCCTGCCCAGACCAATTTTCGGCTTTCAGCACTGTCGCATTTGAATGACAATTGCGCGGCCGTGCGACGTTGTACCCAAACAACATTTTTATATTTTTTTTCCCACAAATAGAGCTTTCTTTTTGTGGTATTTGATTACCTTTGCTTTTTTAATTTTTTTCGCTATTAACAAAGAAAGAACGACGATTTAAAAAAATAAAAACAATATTTTTTACTTTTTGCTATAATAAATATCCAAAAAAAAAAAATTATTCATCAGTTTTGGCCGATATATATTCTTCTACATATTTTTGGTGATAAAAATCACAATTGGCATATATTGATTGGTTTGTGCAAAAGTTATCGCATCTACAAGCTATGAGAATTGATTTATGGCGTTTTTATTATTTATTTTTTTTATTAGTAATGGCGACGATTTGCGATTTTTATCGGGACTTTGATATTGCAGCGGACATGTCGGACATTTTTGACACTTTTTTGGGACCACTGACATTTATACAGCGATCAGAAATGTAAATAGCCACTGATTACTGTATAAATGTCATTGGCAGTGAAGCGGTTAACACTAAGGGGGCAGTGAAGAGGTTAACTGTGTTCCCTGGGTGTGTTCTAACTGTGTGGGGGCGGGGCTGCCAGGGACATAACAGATCTAATCCCGATCACAAGGATCAGTATATCTGCTATGTCCCCCCCCCCCTCGCACAAAACGGAGAACCGCCGTGTTTACATCGGTGGTTCCCCGTTCTGCCGATCTAACAGAGGATTGCGGGTCTCCGGCGACAACGAGTCCACCCGACCCGCGGGCATGCCCACGCAGCGTGCGGCGGCCGTGAGAGTGCGCTGCCGCTGGCTGTGTGAGCGTGCAAAGTGTCAGACGTCCATGTATATCCCCCCGGCAATTCAGATCCACGCTGTAGCTGTCTTTCGGTTATAGCGCGGATCTGGACTGATTAAAAACAGCATCTCTATGGATCACATCCTAACCTGAAGTCCATTTTTATCTCATTATGGATCTTCAAACGTTATTGCTCGACTTCCTGCGAAGCTACATTATAAAAGACTCATTCATTTCCTCATGTAGTCTGAATTCAAGGAACAAGATGCTGATTGTCATCTCTAGCTGAAGAATCTCCACCTGTTGCATAAAAACTCGACAATAACATTCTCTGAAATCAGCTTCATATCATTTTTTCCTTTTTGCATAATAAAAGAAACAAAAAAAAAATAGAAAAGAGGGGAAAGAGAGGGAAAGGGGGGGCTCCACACTTCTGACTCCTGTGGGTCCTATAGTGAGTTAGTCCAGAATGGTCCACGGATCAGTATTTAGAAGATCCACGGGTTCCACACTTTCTCAAATGCCTTCACCTTATCTTGCAAAATTGCAGTCAGGCGCTCATTTAGCCTGAGCCAAGAGAGCTTCCACTTTAATTGGTCAAATGGTAGGACAGCCGACCTCCAATTCCTAGCTATTGTAATTTTAAATATAAATGATAGGAGGTGTCTTTGCCATTTGGAGTCTTGATCAACCTTATGTCCGGTTTAATTAAATGACAATTTTCTCAACAGTGGACAAGAGAAAATTTATGACATCATTGCTGAGACCATTGAATCTGATTTTCCTGCTTGGTTCAACAAGGTGATGAGCTATGTCAGCAGTCCAGTGGTGGTCGTTCCTGCCTTACTTCTTCTCTTGTAAGTGATTCTCAATCCTTGGATGTACCTACTGTATAAAGAAATGTATATTTTATGAAATTTAAGATTACTGAAAACCGATGCATTCAGTTCCTTTCCAGCATGAAAGCACCCTAACAGAGACAAAACACACAATGTGTAGATAAGCACAAGCTAAAATAATATCAGTGAACAGTAAATATGATGAAACATCATTCTCTTTTTTTAAACATTTTTTGATGGTAGCAGTGTGACCATGAATTGCGCTAACTACAATTTCTACATCATCCTCCAGTTTAACCCAAGATGATATCTTTAACCACTTCACGTCTGGACACTTTCACCCCCTTTCAGTGCAGGCCAATTTTCAGCTTTCAGCGCTGTCACACTTTGGGGTTGATTTACTAAAGGCAAATAGACTGTGCACTTTGCAAAGTGCAGTTGCTCCAGAGCTTAGTAAAATAGGTAAGACTTCACTTTGCAAAGAGCACCCAATCACATGCAAGGAAAATTTTAAAAAATGCATTTTTGCTTGCACGTGATTGGATGATGGAAGTCAGCACTGTTTCTGCTCATCTGGAGTAACTGCACTTTACAAAGTGCACAGTCTTTTTCCCTTTGGTAAATCAACCCTTTTGAGTGTCAATTACTCAGGCATGCAACACTGTGCCCAAATGAAATGTTTATCATTTTTTTGAGGCAGATAGAGCTTTGCTGGGTTTTCTATTGTCTGTTATATAAACAATAAAATAATGAAAATTTAAAAAAAAACACTTTTTCTTGATTTTTGTATAAAACTTTGCAAATAAATAATCTTTGTTCATAAAATTAGGCCAAAATGTATTTTGCGACATTTGTTTAGTAAAACATAACCCAAAACGGTGTATACTATTTATTCTGTGTGAAAGTTATAAAGTCTACAAACAATGGTATGGCATATGGCGGTGATCAGAACACTGGTATGGCATATGGCAATGATCAGGACGCTGGTGTGGGGGGTAAGGTGGCAATCAGGACACTGGTATGATGGTTTCAGTGATTTTACAGAGTAATTACATGGTACCAGTAACCAGACACACCGATCACTGGGCTCTGTGAGCTGCACAGGAGCCACCAATATGAGCTGACGTACAGGTATGCAAAGCCACATTGGTGCTGCTTCACGTTCGCCAGTTATAGGCTGTGGGTGAACGGGAAGCGGAACTTCACCACTACATCAGTTCTCTCCCCCCCGCCCTTCTTCTGAAAAAAATTAGGCATGTGCAGAAATGTGTTGCTGGTCTCTGCCAGGTACACAATATTGTCAAAAGTATTGGGATGCCTGCCTTTAGACACACATGAACTTTAATGTCATCCCAGTCTTAGTCCGTAGGATTCAATATTGAGTTGGCCCACTCTTTGCAGCTATAACAGCTTCAACTCTTCTGGGAAGGCTGTCCACAAGGTTTAGGAGTGTGTCTATGGGAATGCTTGACCATTCTTCCAGAAGCACATTTGTGGGGTCAGGTACTGATGTGGATGAGAAGGCCTGGCTCACAGTCTTTGCTCTAATTCATCACAAAGGTGTTCTATTGTGTTGAGATCAGATCAGGACTCTGTGCAGGCCAGCAAAGTTCCTCCACCCCAAACTCGCTCATCCATGTCTTTATGGACCTTGCATTGTGCACTGGTCCAAATCATTGGGGGGGGGGGGGATTATGGTGTGGGGTTTTTTTCAGGGGTTGAGCTTGGCTCCTTAGTTCCAGTGAAGGAAACCCTTAAGGCGTCAGTATAACAAGACATTTTGTACAATGACATGCTCCCAACTCTGTGGAAATAGTTCCTGTTGCAACCATGAAAGGAAATTGGAACTTTAAATGAGGCCTCCATCCCTATTTAGCAATATATTGAAAGGGGAAGAGGGGAGGGGGGGGGGGGATTGTGGGACTTTACATCAGGAATGTAACCAAAAATAGATATGCATAGTACATATATATAGTCATGTGTGACAAAAATAAATGCATAAAACCAATTGTTTTATCATGTAATACAATATAGCAAAAATTGATACATGTTTAACCATTAGTAATGTAAATACATACAGCAGTAATACAGTGGAACCATAAGACTCATGTAGATGTATATTTGTAGGAACTGTTAGGGGAAGGGGAAAAAGGGGGGCATAATCTGGATGACTAATAAACATGTTGTACATGATAGACAATAGTTGATGTGCAGTAAAGTTCATAATGAACACGATACAGATTGCATCCTGATGCTCTACGTGTTTCGTGAAAGACTCACTTCCTCAGGAGCAGGTGCAATGTATAATTCTATTAAAAATATGTATATATAAACAACAATATGTCTAGTCACCAATGGTTACTTTCAAAACCAAAATGAATAAAGCGAATAAATAAATTTAAGTTCCTGATCCAACATAGCTGCTCACCGGTGACAAAGCAAGGTCCATAAAGACATGGATGAGTGAGTTTGGTTTGGAGGAAGTTGACTGGCCTGCACAGAGTCCTGACCTCAACCTGATAGAACACCTTTGGGATGAATTAGAGCGGGGACTGTGAGCCAGGCCTTCTCGACCATCATCAGTGCCTGACCTCACAAATGCGCTTCTGGAAGAATGGTCAAACAATCCCATAGACACTCCTAAACCTTGTGGACAGCCTCCCCAGAAGAGTTTAAGCTGTTATAGCTGCAAAGGGTGGGCCAACTCAATATTGAACACTACGGGCTAAGACTGGGATGCCATTAAAGTTCATGTGCGTGTAAAGGCCGGCGTCTCAATACTTTTGACAATATAATGTATTTGGGACATGGAAGAGAGTGGAAGAGCATCTGTGCATGCATGGGGAATTGCTGCGTATGTGCACAAAGCACAATACGTTTCTGGTACAGTATATACGCACTATAGTGCCCTGTGATATTTGTGTGTATGCACAGAAATCCTCTACACGTGCGCAGATGCACCGCACAGTTCTGGCAATCTGCACATGCGCTGAAGCTTGCGATGCATGTGCCCTTGCTAACACATTGCCTCCTGGGATAGGTGTGACATAGCAATCCCAGCTTGTACCAATGAAGTTATGTACTGTATATACCATACCTGGTGAATGCCCCTTTCTTGCAGCTGCACAAAGTGGCTGCCCTGCTACATTCTGAACACAGAAGGCCAGCCGCTCAGCTATTTAAAGAATGCTTTGCATTTTTTCAATGAATGCAAAGTGCTCTCTGATTGGACAAGGCTGAGGGTGTGATGTCACAGCCCTACCTCTCCACCTTGTTCAATCAGAGAACGCTTTGCATTTGCTTTCAGAGGCCATCAGCCAGGTATGGTATATCCTTGAATTCTCTGCCATTCACAGAATGCCTTGTATTTTTTTTAATGCATACAAAATGTTCTCTAATTGGAGGAGGGGTGTTGACATCATGATCTCCACCTTGTCCAATCAGAGAATGCTTTGTAAATAGCACCAACTACTATAGTGATTTAAAGCTTCACCAACTTCCCTCCAGATACCGGCTATCCACTTGCCAACCGCAATACATATATATACGTTGGGGTTTGCAAGTGGTTTGCCGGAGTTATGTATGAAGACATAACCCTGGTATTTTTTTTTCAGCTGAATCTGGAATGGCTGAGCTTATGCCTGAAGCTATCAGCCATAACCCGACATTTTTTTTTTATTCAGCTGGAGGCTGGCCTTCCCATGAAAGCCACTGGATCACTTTCAGAAGCAGCGGAAGAGGAAGATCCCCCCTCCTGCTGCTCGCCGTTTTTACCGCCGCGTCCCAGAAGTGATCCAATGGTGCGGCAGGCTGGTCACAGAGGCGAACAGAAGCCAGATCAGAGACCAAATCCAATTTTTTTTTTTTACCTCTTGCTTTTAAAGGTAAAAGAGAGATTTGGGGTCTTTTTGACTCCAGATCTCTCAATAAAGAGGACCTGTCATCCTTATTTCTATTACAAAGTTTACATTCCTTGTAATAGGAATAAAAGTGCTAAAAAGAAAAAAAAAAAGAAATTAAAGGGACAGTGTAAAAGAAAAAAAATAAGAAAAATTAATTATTACAGCGCCCCCATTGCTCCGTGCTCATGCGCAGAAGCAAGCGCATATGTAAGTCACACACGCTTATTTAAATGGTGTTCACGCCATGTGAGGTATACCTGCAGACGTTTGAGCAAGAGTAATAATTCTAGTACTAGACCTCCTCTATAACTCTAAACAGGTAACCTGTAAAAATTGTTATAGTGTTGCTTATGGAGAATTTTAGGTACCGTAGTTTGTTGTCATTCCACAAGCATGCGCAATTTTAAAGCATGACGTGTTAGGCATAACATCATCTTTCATATTTAACAAAACATTGGGATATATATGTAGCACCCTCTGGGTTGCTAGATGTGAGAATAGGGTTTTTGCATAGGATTGGTACATTTTCAGGCTTGGCTGGCAGCCAAGCCTGTGTGTTTTTCTTCTGGGTCAAGGTTGAGTGACTCAGGCAGAGCTGGGTGACTCACAGTCAGCATCACTGAGACCTCCCACTTCTTTCTAGAATATGCTAGAATTTTCTGAAAAGGAAGGCGGAGAGGAGAGGTGGGGCTGCCTGGAGTATCCTGAGGACTCTTAACAATCCCCAACCTGGATTGGCAGGGGGCAGGCCTCCTTAAATACTCAGGATCACCCCAGCTGAGGAGGAGTTGTTTGGGGTGAAAGCTGGAGATGGAGTGCTAGGCTGTCGTGGCCCGAAATGAGCTCCCCAGCCTGGGGGGGGGGGGGGGTGATCTTGGGCCTGATTCTCGGGTGTGGACAGGACCCTTCTCAAGACACATAGAGGTGTCCTGGCCGGGGGGCACGGGAGCATGGAGAGGACAGCAGGAGAGCACTGTCAGGCAAAGTCTCCAGGGAGGATCAACAGGTTGCAGCAAGGAGGGCTGGTGAGTGACACACAGTCAGGAGTGAACTGGGGAGGCATGCCTGAGAGGACTGGGAGATTGCAGTCTGGGATGGGTGCAGAGCCAGTGGAGTGGACTGTGGTGGCACGGGCAGTGGAGAGAGGCAACTGTAGTCAGGAGGGCTGGCAGGGCCTGTAGAGGTGGTACTGGGAGCAGTAGCCACGTGGACAGCTATCATTGGGACTATCTATATTTTTGCTACACCATAGGACCCTGAGGTCCCTGCCTGCAAAGGGCATTTGCTTCAGACCTGTCAGTGTTGGGCCTGCATATCAGTGCTAGCTGGTCCGGGAGAGTGAGTTCAAGAGTCACATAAAGTGCTGGAGGAAGTTGTATATACAGGAGGTGTATATAGTTCCTCAGTCCCTATTATTTTCAATCAACTAGGCATCTCATAACTACCCATCCAAGTTTAATCCCCTCAATAAAAATACAAAAAAACAAGTGCAAGGACTGATTTCTGTCTGAAGAGCGATTGGAAATGGTGTGCCTGGCTGGGCAGGGTGGGAGACAAACCACAACTACCAGCAGCCCCACAGGAGTACTGCTACATATATATTGTATTTTATTTTTTTTATTTATTAAAGTGTATTTTCCCCCCAAAAAATGCATTTGAAAAACCACTGCACAAACACCATGTGACATAAAAAATTGCAAGGATTGGCATTTTATTCTCCAGGGTCTCTGCTAAACATGATATATAATGTTTGAGAGTTATAAGTAATTTTCTAGAAAAAAAGGCTTGGTCTGCAAGTGGATATAGATACTTACATTGATCTAAGGTGGAAGTATGCAAAAAAAAAAAATCCTGGATTTCTGCTTTAATTAGTGGATTTTGGGCATTGGTACACAAGTACATTTAGGGGCATATTTATAAATTGGTGAATGTAACTTTCATTAAAGATTTACTGGTGGTGAATAAGCCACTCGTTTAAAACACATGCACCAGGCAGATTCATCTGCAGCGAATGTTGGGTAAATGTTGGGTGAATGTCAGATTTACTGCTTTATAATTATGCCCCTTACATTTTAAAAGAAACCATTTAAAGGTAGATGATCTTATCAATATACCAGCTTGCATTACCTTTTCTCTACCTGATTATGTACCAATAATGTTTTCATCTTTTTATAGTATGTTAATCTATTACCTTCAGAGCATTGCAAGATCACTAAAATTCACCAATAATCAGCTGAGAGCACAGATCCAGACTGTAAGTAAATACTCAGGAGAACGCTGATTTTTCATTGAACATTTCATCATATTCCCTGTGTCTAATTTTTCAGGAAAGAATGGAAGACAAGAAAAAGGTCTTTCAAATGGCTGTGGGTAAGTTGTGTGATCTTATATACATTACATTAAATATGTATGATGCATTTATGTAATATGCAGCATATAAATGATGGAAATATAAAATAAAGTTGTGCACTGCAACTAGTAAATGATCTAGTGTTTTGTGTGAGTTAAAATTATGGCTAAATAAAAAGGTGTTATATCGCCACATGGTGGTACACATTAGTAATGCAGCAGCAGACTTTGTGCAAGTCTCAGCAACATAAGTATCTTTGTAAAAATTGTTTTGAAATATTTAATGTATCAGGAAGAGAAATAAATAGGTCAGCAACATTTTTAAATCGAAAAAGTAATTAAATCATGTTGGATCTAGGCTGTAGTCCTCAAAAATAGAAATTGTTTAAAATGTTCACAATGGTGTAACTTTTTTGCTTGAATGCGTTTCATAATTCTAGATTGTAAGCTCTAATGAGCAGGGCCCTCTGATTCCTCCTGTATTGGTTTGTATTGTATTGATTTGTATTGTAATTGTGCTGTCTGCCCCCATGTTGTGCAAACTGTTGGCGCTATATAAATCCTGTATAATAATAATAATAATAATTGTTCCGCCTATTCCTAATTATAGACAGGCTTGGATTGTGGTCTTACACAACTACAAAACCTTGTTGCAGATGTTCTCATAATATTGTATGCATGCTGATATTTGTAAAGTAGTATGAATGGCTCTGTATATTTAATTAGGCTAGTGTGCACAAAAGAGGCTGACTACAGAAATATAAAGGGTTGATTTACTAAAACTGGAGAGTGCAAAATCCGATTCCAGTTTGTTTGTTTTTTTTGTCAAAGCTTAATTGAAGAAGCTGAAGTTAGAAGTTGATTGGCTGCCATGCACAGCTGCAGCAGATTTTGCACTCCCCAGTTTTAGTAAATCAACCCGATAGACCAGTGGTTCCCAACCTCGATCCTCAAGTACCCCCAATGGGCCATATTTTGGGAACTTCTCTTAGATAAAATAGCCCTTATCAATACCATGTCATTGATATTGATTTAAAGCAGATGTGCAAAGTAAAGGAAAACCTGAAACATGGCCGGCTGGGGGTACTTGAGGATTGAGGTTGAGAACCACTGCGATAGACTGTTCACTTAGCTTAGTGAATAAGCTGAAGATGTGTTCTCTTCCATTAGCCAATCATGAGAAAGCAAAAATCCTGTTTTTTTTATTTTTTATTTCTTTCAAACATGATTTGGTAGTAAACGTGATGCAAGCTTCACCTTATTTACCAAGCTAAATCAACATTCACTTTGCATATGAACAGTTTTGGTGCTTAAGTAAATCAACCCCAACATTTAGACTGTCAGTCACCCTCCTGATATGTACAAGACAGGCTTCTTCCAAACCCATTAAAATGGTTTTAAAGGCTCAAGGTTATTTACTTTCATGCATTCTATGCATGAAGGTAAAAAACCTCCTGTGTGCAGTGCCCACCCCCAACCCCTCCACCCCTAATACTTAGTTGAGCTCCCTCTAGATCCAGCGTTGTGCACCGGATCTGAGCTTCTCCTGTGTCTCTCATTCCTTATTGACTGAGACAGTAGCAGGAGCCATTGGCCAGTGAGTCAATAAAGAGAGAGCGGGGGGGGGGGGGGGGCTGTGTGTCTTATGGATGCATAAAGCAAGGCTCGGGAGCGAGCACGCCCCAGTGCCCCCCAGTGCAAGTGGCTTGCTATTGGGGACACTGGCTGAAGAGGAGGAGCCAGGAGCGCCTGGATCTGTGCAAAACCAATGCACAGAGCAGGTAAGTATGACATGTTTGTTATTCTTTTTTTTTTAATGAACCTTTAATGTCACTTTAAGGCTTCATCAAACTGACATATTTGTAGCTGTGTAGCATTTTTTTTTTTATGGATGTGAACATTGTCTATGGAAGATGCTAACAGCTGCATAAAGATCCATAAAGCAGTGATGCGTTCATAGCTGGAAAAATGTATCCACATTATTCACATTATCCATATTACTCTGGAACTAATGTATGGCAGATGAGGAAAGTCTGCTCATGACAAAGATCTTCAAATAAATATCAGAAAACTTCCTCCGATATTTACAGCCTTTGTGCCAATATCTTTTGCAGCGTTGCCTGCATCTGTGCACTAACTCCCTGCAGCCTTGAATGAAGTTCTACTCCTACAGTAAAGACACTGGGGGTGTAATTATAAAATATTTGTATAGCAATCTGCCTAGTGAATGTGCATGTTCATTGATTGTTTGTGAATTGAGCAAAAAAATAATAATGTTAGGCTACTTCCTGTGCTAAATGATTGTTTTTCATTGATTTAAAAAACAAATACAGCATTTGGCCACTAGATGGCATTAAGTGTGGAAGGAATAGGCTGTGCACTTTGCAGAGTGCAATTGCACTCACCCAGAGCAGTTGCTCCAGAGATTAGTAAATGAGCAGAAGCTTTGCTGACTTCTATCATTCAATCATGTGCAAGCAAAAATGCTGTTTTATTTAATTTTCCGTGCACGTGATTGGGTATTCTTTTCAAAGTGAAGTTTTGCCCCATTTACTAAGCTCTGGAGCAAATGTTCTTACAGGGTGCAACTGCACTATGCAAAGTGCACAGTCCATTTGCCTTTAGTAAATCAACCCCTTAGTGTCATCTCGTGGCCAAACCTGGTATTTTTCTGTTTTATACCAATGAAAAGCATTCACCCAGTACAAGAAATGGTCTAAAACATTGTTATTTCCTCCTTTCACAGGGCAAACTGCCATGCATACTTTTTTATAAATTCACCTGTTTGGCCCTATTCAAGTCTGTAGAGATTTTATGCACAGGCAGCAATGAAGAAGATTTCGGCACAAAGACTATGGGGTTGATTTACTAAAGGCAAATCCACTGTGCACTATAAGTGCACTTGGAAGTGCAGTCGCTGTAGATCTGAGGGGGAGATCTATAATGAGGGGAAGCTCTGCTGATTTTATCATCCAATCATGTACAAGCAAAAATGCTGTTTTTTTATTTTCCTTCCATCTCCCCCACAGATCTACAGTGACTGCACTTCCAAGGGCACTTGATGTGCACTCGTAGTGCACAGTGGATTTGCCTTTAGTAAATAATAGTCATGTGCACTGCCAAAAAATGTGTTTGTTTTCATTTCATTCGGGTTTTTTTACTTTTTTTTGGGTCATTCGTTATGAATAAAATTCATTATTTCGAATAAATTTGTAACTTCGGAAACTCGTAACTTTGGAAATTCGAAAATAGGAACAAAAATCTGAAAATTAGAAAATCCGAAATAATAACTAACTAAATAATAATAACCAACTATTAAATTATAGGTATTGGAATTTCAAATTTGGCTGTTAGTGAATACGAATTTATCCGAGCTTATGATTATCCGAAATAACAAATGGTGCATCTAAATAAATGGAACATAACAAATGAATAATAATAAATAGTTAATAGTAAATTATTATTATTTATTATTATTAATTTGTTATGTTCCATATATTTAGATGCACCATTCGTTATTTTGGATAATTCATAACTTCTGATAAATTTGTATTCGTTACGTTCACTAAGAGTCAAATTTGAAAGGAAATTCTGATACCTATAATTTCATAGTTAGTAATAGTTATTATAAGTTGGTTATCATTTCGGATTTTTTGTTTTTATTTTTGGATTTCCGAATATTCAATTTTCGGATTTCTGAATGTTCGGATTTTCGAAATACCGCATTTTCAAATTTCCGAATTTTGGATTTCGGATTTTCAAACTTCGGATTTACGAATTTTCAAATTTCAGAAAAATTCGTTAAACGGGTTCTCCTTAATTCGAATATCTCCAAATTAACATATTTTTCTAATATCGTTGAAAAACGAATTCGGAACGAAACAAATTGCAAAGTCTAGTAAATAACCCTTCCCAACTTTGAAAATGCTACTTCTAGATGTAAGAGGTAAGTAAGCGCCTGCTTTGGTGAGAAGTGGCATCATAGATTAGTTTATGGGGCTAAAAAGGTGGGCTGTTTTGTTTCTTTAAAGTAGAACTATAGACATTATTTTGGATAGAGCAAGGGAGGATTATAACCCCTGTTATATTATCTTTTTGCCGTCTGTGATTTCCCTTCACTTCCTGTCCCATAGCCAAACAGGAAGTGAGAGGAAATCCCTTCAAAGTAAGGGAATTCCTTGGGGACCCCCAGCTCACCAGACTAGTGTCACATTTGGAAGATTTCTCCTCTAATACTTTTCGAGGGACAACCCAAAATTTGGGTTTTTCTTTTACTTATAGAGCCAGTTCACACCACATGCAGTCCAGTGCATGGAAAGAAGGTTATATGGTTTCCAATGGCATAGTTCACACCAGTGCGTTTCAGTTCCAGAAAAAAAAAAGTAGAACATGCTGCATTTACCTGCACTGGACTGTACTGGATTGCTGTAAAACAAACCAAAAACGTACTGAAACGCACCGGAACGCACCTAAATGCACCAAAACCACACTGGAACACACATGTCCTTATTTTGAAGGTTAAGAAAAAATTGGAGAAAAAAACGCACTAGACTGTATCAAAAACGCAGTGGAATGCATCAAAACCATTCATGCGCGTTTCTATGATGTGAACTGGCCCTAAATGATAACGGTAAACAGGGCAAATAGAGAGGGAGAATCTCCTTAACACAGACATCAATAAAAACTGACAGGGCAATAAAAGCAATAAAAACTAAAAAAAAAAGTTTTGACTTTAGTTATTCTTTAAGCTGCTCCTCAGCTGTACACTGAGCTTTACAAGAAAAAAAGTAGTTCAGTTATTTAACCACTTGCCGACCACCTCATGTACATAAACGGCAGCAAGTTGGCTTCACTGCACAGATCGCCGTTGCGGGTGGGCGTGCTCTAGTGCCCGCCACACACTACGTGAGTGTGCCACGGGTCGGACGGACTCGATGTCCGCCGGTGACCCGCGATTGCCTTCTAGAGAGGAAGGATGTGAAACCGCCAATGTAAACACGTTGGTTCCCCCTGGATCATGACAGTGATCTACTGATCCCTGTCATCGGGAACAGTTAGATCTGTGATGCCCCTGCCAGCCCAGCCCCCATACAGTTAGAACACACCCAAGGAACATAGTTAACCTCTTCACTGCCCCCTTAGTGTTATCCCCTTCCCTGCCAGTGACATTTATACAGTAATCAGTGGCTATTTTTAGATCTGGTCACTGAATAAATGCCAATGGTCACAAAAAAGTGTCAAAAATGTCCGATCTGTCCACCGCAATATCGCAGTCCCGATAAAAATTGCAGATCACCGCCATTACCAGTAAGAAAAAAAAAATAGTAAAAACGCAATAAATGAATTCTCATGGTTTGTAAACGCATCAACTTTTGCGCAAACCAATTAATAAACACAGATCGCATTTTTTTTTTTACCACAAATACGTAGAAAAATACATATTGGCCAAATCTGATGAATAAATTCGTTTTTTTATATCTTTTTTTGGATATGTATTATAGCAGAAAGTAAAAAATATTGTTTGTTTGTTTTTCAAAATTGTCGCTCTTTTTTTGTTTATAGCGCAAAAAATAAAAAGCGCAGAGGTGATCAATTACCACCCAAAGAAAGCTCTATTTGTGGGAAAAAAAGGACGTCAATTTTGTTTGAGTATAACATCACAAGACCGTGCAATTGTCAGTTAAAGCCGCACAGTGCCGAATCGCACAAAGTGCTCTGGTCAGGAAGGGGGTAGATCCTTCCGGGGCTGAAGTTGTTAAAGGGGTTGTAAAGGCCATTTTTTTTTTTTTTTTTTTACCTTACCTGCAAGGCAAAGGCATAATGTGCTAGTATGTATCGTATACTAGCACGTTATATGAAACTCATCTGGAAAGGAAACCTTCCAGTGATGCAATGTCATCACTGGAGACGGCGTCCATGTATCTCCCTTCCAGGTTCACGGCTTCGGCTCTGTGATTGGCCAGAGCCACGATGACGTCACTTCCGCTCATGCACGCGGAAGCCACCAGTCACGCCAAACTGTTCTGAAGAAATAGCACGGGTGGCCGTTCCGTCAGAGCGCATACGCCAGTAACGTAACTGGCTGCTAGGACAGTAAATATCTCCTAAATGGTGCAATTTTAGGAGATATTTACACTACCTATAGTTAAGCCTTAATATAGCCTTACCTATAGGTAGAACAAGATGGAAGATGGAAGTTTAATTCCTCTTTAACTGATAAAAAATAAATAGCATTTGTTCAACAAAGGTTGAAATCAAGTTTTTTTTCCTAAATTTGGCAGAAGTTTGGAAATCATGGGCATCTAAAAAAGATGAAATAGCTGAGGCTGGTTTCACACTATTGCGAATAGACATATGCACTGCCGAAAAACGTCTTAGTTTTCTTTTCATTCAGTTTTTCTTTTTTTTTCCTCTTTAGGGTCATTCATTATGATCGCAATTTGTAAATTAGTAAATTCGAAAATAAGAAAGAAAATCCAAACATTCGAAATATATAAAATCCGAAAATGCAAAATAACTAACTAAGGGTACTTTCACACTGGGGTGGATGGTAGCGGTAAATCCCCGCTAGTTTTGTAGCGCTGCTATGCAGGCAGGAGTACTGCGCTTTTAACCCCCCACAAGGGGTTAAAACAGGGTTAAAAGTGTCGGCACGCTGCGCTACCGAGACGGTGTGCAGCCGCTTTAGAAGCGCTGCCCATTGTTTTCAATGGGCAGAGGCAGTGGAGGAGTGGTATATCACCGCTCACCGCACCACCCCAAAGATGCTGCTTGCAGGACTTTTTGTAAAGTCCCGCAAGCGCACCGCGCCAGTGTCAAAGCACATAGGCTTGGGGGGGGATTTTTGAGGAGCTTTACAGGCGCTATTTTTAGCTAAATAGCGACTGTAAAGCGCCTCAATGTGACAGGAGCCTAACTAATAATAACTAACTATTAAATTATAGGTATTGGAATTTCCTTTCAAATGTGGCTGTTAGTGAATGTAACTAATACAAATTTATCCAAAGTTACGTATTATCTAAAATAATGAATGCCGTATCTATACAAATGGAACGTAACAAATTAATAATAGATGATAATAATAAAACTTTTTTAATATTATTATCATTTTTGTTTATTATTATTAATTCGTTACGTTCCATTCGTTTAGAATTTGTTATTTCAAATAATTTGTAACTTCGGATAAATTCGTATTCGTTACATTCACTAACAGCCAAATTTGAAAGGTAATTCCAATACCTATAATTTAATCGTCAGTAATAGTTAAGTTATTAATAGTTATTATTTCAGATTTTCTAATTTTCGGGGTTTTCAGATTTTTGAACTTTCGAATTTACGAATATTCAAATTTACGAACGGGTTTCCATTAATTCGGATATTTCCAAATTTGTCGAAGTTCGTTTAAAAAACAAATTCAGAATGAATTGCACATGTCTAATTGTGAATTGGATGTGGACTTTCCCCGCATCCAATTTGCATGTCAGGAGATTGTGACCGGCTCTCTATGGATACGGTTCACATATCTCTGTGATGGCTGCGGTGCGAATTGCACAGGAGTCCTGTATGTCTTCTGGTCCATTTCAGGTCCGAATTCAGCCAAAATTTGGGCTGAAATCAGACCTGAAATGGTGAACGGAGGGGCACCGGACCCCTGCGGTCAACCGCTCCGTGCTGCAGTGTGAACCCAGAATTTAAAAAAAATGGGATACAGTTAGTAATAATATAATAAAATAACAACAGCTGGTTAAATCTTCATCAGATTCTCAGTATGAATTATTAAAATACTAAAAGAAATGTCAAGACGGATAGAGATTCACAGTTTTTTTTTCTTTCTAACTTTATAAAAAATGTTATTGAGTTTCCAAAAGTACAACAAAAATAGACAATAACATCCAGATTAGTTATAGAACAATCAGTAATAATTTTTTTTTGTCTACATAATCAGAATGCATAAATAGGATGTGTAATATAATTACATGTGTGTTACAGCCCGATTCCTGCATAAGGAAGTACCCGAAAAAAAGCGGGATCCAGAGAGTGACATCATCAGCCAAGAGTCTTCTGTGCATTCATCCACTCCCCGGAAAAACGGAAGCGTGGTGAACTTTGAGTCCCCAGGCAGCAAGCGCAGCCAGATACAAACTATCTCCCAATCAGCTCCTCGCGTGGTCGTGCCACACCCCCCAAATGTTAGTCCAAGCCCTTCTGGGTCTAGGGTGAAACCACCAAGGGCAGAGCATGTTTCAAACAGGTATGTCCAATGTGTTGTAAGGTTACTTCAACAATATGTAATAGATTAATATTGATTTCTAAAAAAATGTTGTTTACATTAAACACCCCTGACAAAGCATCTAGTTTGAAGGTGAAACATCAAGCCAGGTTGGTTTTAAAAGTTATGAAACTAATATAAAAACTTATTTTTATGTGTTATTTGACTGAAAGTGTAGTTGATGATTGGAATAAACTACCAACAGAGGTAGTGAGACAGTCAACAGTAAATGGCTTCAAACATGCTTGGGATAAACATAGATCTATAGTCAGACAACAACGTTAACAAAAAGAAACAAACAAAGCAATAAAAAAACAAACAACCCCCCCCCCCCCCAAAAAAAAGCAAACAAATAAAATGGGAGGACTCGATGGACTACTCTGTCTTTTTCTGCCATCACTTTTTTATGTTTCTACCTACATTTTTAAATAAAAGTTATATTTTAGGCCCAAGTGGTGAGATGCGCGGTGATTAAAGCCACCATTGGGGCCATTTGGTCATTGGTTACAAAGGTTCTGGATAAGCTGAAGATTTTATCTAATATTTGTTACCTTTTCCTCGCCTAGCTGCAGTGATGTGGCCCTTCTATGCCCCCAGCTTTCTAGGGTACATATCAGGCATCTGAGAAAGCTGCAGGGCCATAGGTGCCAAATTCTCATGTGATCTCCTGACACTATGGCACTTTGTAATGTGAAAGACATAGCGCCAGATCTTGTGCAGATGGAAATGCGAACATGTATCCCAGGACACTGAGGTCAGAGACCTACCGACACTATGGCAGCACATGATGTAAGGCGTGGTTCACACCTATGCGTTTTTTGCAGAAACACATTACAGTCCGTAGCTCGAGGGAGGACCCCCACCGTGCCACCGTCCAAGATTATTGGAAAAGGATTGAAGGAGCAACTCCTTCAAAAAATAGACAGGACTTTGCAGGAACACCACAGGCACTTGGTATCATAAAAAAAGTATCTTTATTACAACAAATTGATCACATGCTTGACATATACTAACATATACATAAAATCACCCTAAACTGAGCAGAAAAGCACCACCCGTATAACCAGCAATTAGGAGGTATAGTTCTGTACATACAGTATGCAGAGTAGGCTAAAAGTATCGCCTTTGATTAGCAAATATTGGGAACTCTATGAATGTCCTCCACGCTGGTGAGTCGGCGCGTTTCGCTTCCCAGAGCTTCCTCAGGACCCATACGGGGTGGGTGCTGTCTGGCCCTAACGTTAGGAAAGCACTAGACACACATCACTTAGACATCACACTACAGCCAGCACTTGCAAGGTTCGATTTCAAGTAGACAAAGATATAGTAGTATTATCAGAACAAATCAAAAAGGCAGGGTGTGACCCTGGTGAGATCCTGCAATAGAGTTCAAGCAGGACACAAACTGAAACCCAGGGAATCTGGAATTTCTGTATCTAAAGTATCCCAGTAAACCGAGAGTGGGTGCACTGACCATTTTATGGAAAGTTTTTGGTTCCATAGACTTCAATGGATCAAAAACGTGTATTGAAAAACGCAAAATGCACCTAAAATATGCAAACTGCAACCTGCATTGGTGTGAACCAGGCCTAAAAGACATGACAGCAGATCTCCATATGTGCATGGGTGAGATCTGGAACTGGGTGACAGGGGGTCGGTTGCAAGAACCAGGAGGACACAACAGGCCCCTGATGATGAAGAAAACAAGGATGGCGACATAGGACATGCAGCAAAAGAGTGGTAGGGGAGAAAAAGACAATGCAGGATTTGCTGAGCTTGTAAGTATGTTTATACTGGAGAAACACGCATATGGGGAATAATTTTTATGGGGCAATGTCTGCTTTAATATCTGCCTGGAGTTCAGCTTTTTATAATACCTATTTTTTTTATTGTGACAAATACTATTTAAAGTGGTTCAAAAGGGTCAAGGTTTTTTACCTTACTGCATCCTATGCATGAAGTAAAAAAAAACTTCTGTGTGCATCAGCCCCCCTAATACTTACCTGAGCTTCCTCTCGATCCAGCGATGTTGCACAAGAGCATCGGCTCTCCGGGGATTCTCTCTCCTTAGGCTGAGACAGCAGCAGGAGCCATTGGCTCCTGCTGTTGTCAATCACAGCCAGTAAGCCAATGAGGAGAAATAGGGGGCGGGGACGAGCCGTGGCTCCATGCCTGAGCAGACACGCAGAGCAGTAGTTCGGGAGCGTGCCTATTTGGGTGCCCCTATTGCACTCAACAGGAGGGACGGGCCAGGAGTGGCGTCGGGGGACCTGAGAAAAGGAGGATCAGGGCTGTTCTGTGCAAAACTACTGCACAGAGCCGGTAAGTATGACTTTTTTTTTTAACTTTTGCCTTTAATATCACCTTAAGGAACAGCGACAATTCACAGATCTACTACATATACTGTGCTCTGAGTATTTTAGCAAATTTTACCTGCCATTTTACCAGCTCCTTTGGCCTGCTCTTTTTTTTCAACATGAAGGTTTAGATTTAGATGATTTTTTCAATAACTTCTAAAGTCTTTTTTTTTCTTTTTTTGGGGGATTTACAGTGCCTTATTTGCTACTTGGTCTTCTACCATATATTCCACCAATATCTGCTATTATTAGTGTGGGACAGTTTCTGTCTCCGCAGTCCCCTAGGGTTTCTTTAGAGCAGTGTTTCTCAACTCCAGTCCTCAAGGCGCACCAACGGGTCATGTTTTCAGGATTTCCATTATTTTGCACAGGTGATTTGATCAGTTTCACTGCCTTAGTAATTACCACAGCCGTTTCATCTGAGGGAAATCCTGAAAACATGACCTGTTGGTGCGCCTTGAGGACTGGAGTTCAGAAACACTGCATTAGAGGTTGCCCGGGGTTTCTTGAGCAGTGGCTGATTGACCTCCCATTAGATGGTGCTTGCATCGTTTCAAATCCAGCACCACTTGGCAGAGCCAGCTGCATGGCACCAATGACCTTGGGTCTAAAGAATTTAGCTTCCTGTATGGGGGGAGGGTACTCTTCCCACTGACCCTAAATGTAAGAGGGAAATTTTCCCAATGAGTTGATTTTAATAATGGTTTCCTGAGACCTGAAAATTATTTCAAAGGTTCCTCTGGTGAAAGCAGGTTGAGAAAGGTGGGTTTAGAGTGTATGGTAATTATATTTTTAATATCTCATTATTTAGCTGCAAAGTTACTATGGATGCATTAATATGTTTTCATTTTCAGACCTCCCAGTATAAAGCAAGGAAGCTCCAATGATGCCTGCAGAACCAAGAACTACCATTCAGGAGGGTCAAAGAAACAAGCTGAGGATGCCCTATCAGAGCCGCTGTTCAGGAAAGGCCTGAGACACATAACACCCGAACGCCATGGGTCCAGTACACCAAGTATCCTCCCTCATCGGCCACACGCAAGATATTATATAGTTAATGAACATGAATCTCGTAAGAAACTCCTCCGTTCCACATCACGACTGCCAAGACATTTCCGAATGGAAGAGTCTGGTGATATAGTAGAGTTATATCCAAGAAATGTCAGAAAGTATGTTGTTCAAGCACCACGCCGCTCTCACTCACCACACCTGAGTGAGGAAGAGGAAGATGAAATTCACAGGGATTTAATCCGCAGATCTAACCGCCCTCGCTCACTATCGGATCTCCGTCATAATCCTCGGTTTTACATTGGAGACCGTAATGATGGCCAAATGATATCTGGGCGAGATTTAGCTCGCATGCAATATAAATCCTGGGAAGGTGGCTTTCAGATTGACTCAGAAAAGCCACATCATCGCAAAAAAATAAATCTGAAAAACTTTGACCTTGATGAACAGTTTGTGGAACGCCACCGGAAAGTCAAGTCAAAGCACAAACTTGAACCTTGCCTTACAGAATCTGACTCGATGTCTAATGCATCCAGCAGTGACCAGCAGAACAGCAGCACCGACCAGTACATCCAGGTCATTCATACTAAGGACAAATATACTAAAGGTGCTGGAAAGTTAACCAAGAAAAAATCAAAAGCCAACGTGGACTTAAATGCCTCTCCCTTGAATGAATTAATTTGTTCAAATGTCTAGAATTGTAATATTTAATATAAAAGTCATTAAAAATAGCAGTTGGACCATTTCACATTCTCTAAATGAATATAACCAGCCATAGTGACCTACACACTCCACACTAGTTCTGAGCATTGCAAGTGGTAACATTGCATTGCATTTCTCAGTAATGAATACAAAGCAACCATCCAGGTAAAAAAGAACACTTTAGACATGCTACTGTATATTTTTTTCAATTTACTTTACATTAATGTGGCTTGGGAGCTAGATTTTATAATGAAGACATTAAAGATCACCTGCTCACAAGTTCACTTTTGAATAAAATAAAAATAAATGCACTTTTTTCCCAGGTAAAAGAGAGTTGCACCCACGTTCAGCAGATTGTGGGTGTAATCTCAGGCTCCTGCAGATTCAGGATACCTGTCTGCCCGTACCTTCAATACAGGCAGGCAGTTACTTGAGAGCAGGAAGATCAATGAACTACGAGAGTGCTCACCAGCACCCTCACTGTTCATTGAGAACTACAATTTGTCAGCAGCAATGGATGATGGTACTTGTAGTCTATTCATTCATAGGAAACTGTAAATTAATGACGCAGCCATGTGGGTGGAGCCCTGTATGGCCGCACTGTTTTCAAATACTGACAGAGGTTGTGGGGAGAGGATCCCCCACTCACTGTAATGGGGGGGGGGGGGGTCAGGGGTAGAGAGAGTGCATACTGAATATGTTACATGTTACACCCTAAATACCAGTGTAACATGTTTAGAGAGATGAACTTAGCCATTAAAGACCATATTTATTTGATCTGCCATCTTAAAGTCCCATGTGCTGAACTGATTGCACCCAGTCTGCCTATAATTTCCTATGAGTTCTGCTACAGAAAGCTGAAGGTTGATTGGAGAACAGTTGAAAGAACTGGAGATTGATTGGAGAAGCGCTTGCAGATTGACAAGTTTTATAGTGTACATGGTGAAAGCAAACAATGTTAACCAAGATAACATACAGTGGGGTTGATTTACTAAAGCTGGAGAGTACAAAACCGGTGCAGCTGTGCATGCTAGCCAATCAGCTTCTAACCTCAGCTTGTTCAATCAAGCTTTGACAATAAAACCTTGAAGCTGATTGGTTTCTGTGTGGAACTGCACCAAATTTTGCACTTTCAAGCTTTAGTAAAACGCCAGTGTGTCTATATATGGCCACTCAATAAGCATACACATTTATCTGCCCATGACCTGGAAGTGAGGATGCAAGCACATTAGAGACATTAACCACTTCAGCCCCCAAGGATTTCCCCCCTCCTGACCAGAGTACTTTTTGCGATTCGGCACTGCGTCGCTTTAACTGACAAATGTGTGGTCGACCTGCGTTGTACCCAATCAAAGCTGACGTCATTTTTTCCCCACAAATAGAGCTTTCTTTCGGTGGTATTTGATCACCTCTGCGGTTTTTATTTTTTTGCACTATAAACAAACAAAGAGCGACAATTTTGAAATAAACCCAATATTTTTAACTTTTTGCTATAATACATATCCAAAAAATATATATATAAAACCTAATTTATTCATCAGTTTAGGCTGATATGTATTCTCCTACATATTTTTGGTAAAAAAAAAATGCAATAAGCGTATATTGAATGGTTTGAGCAAAAGTTATCGCGTCTACAAACTATGAGAATTGATTTATGGTGTTTTTATGTTTTTTTTTGTTTTTTTTTTACTAGTAATGGCAACGATCAGCGATTTTTAGCAGGACTGCGATATTGCGGCAAACATATTGGACACTTTTGACACACTTTTGGGACTACTGACATTTATACAGCAATCAGAACTTTAAATAGCCACTGATTACTGTATAAATCTCACTGTCAGGGAAGGGATTAACACTAAAGCGGCGATCAAGGAGTTAAATGTGTTCCCTGTCAGTGTGTTCTAACTGTATGGGGGCTGAGATGACGGGGAGGAGAGTGATCGCTGCTCCCATATACTGGGAACATACGATCACTCTCCTCTCCCCTGTCAGAACAGGGATCCGCTTGTTTACATTCAAGGATCCCCGTTCTGCCACTGCAGGAGAGCGATCGCAGGTAGCCAGCGGACATCGAGTCCAACCCACCTGCTGATTGGCTCCCCCGCCAGCGCGTGAGCGCCGCGTGCGCACCTCTGGTGGCACGCACGTGCCCACAACACTCGCTCCATCGGGTGACGGAAATTCACACAGGAGAGCCATGTTGCAGCCATCAATCCACGACGGGCGCTCAGCAACTGGTTAATCCAATCGCAAAAATATATTAGGAACATCAGCAGAGTCTAAATGCAAAATCAACAAATGCTATTTATACTTGAGAAAACTATTTAGCATGCTAACACACATTAGAGAACACAACGCAACTCAAAATTGCGTGAGCAAAAAAGACCTACAGATATCCATATACAGTTTATACTACAGGCATGCATTTATATGCCAATACACACAAGTATTACAAGTGCATGGTTAGGCTGTTAGAGTTATTTTGTAGGGCTCCTGGAAGATGGTTCTGGTGTACATTTTCACCCATCCTAAATATGTCTGGGTCATAGGTGGAGCTTGGGGTCACATTGGTGGCCTTGTCCAAGCTCTGGGGGGCCCGTGTGGCAGAGGCGTCGCTAGGGGGTGGCTATTGGGGCTTTAGCCCCGGGTCTCTCAAGCAAGGGTCCCCAACCACAGGGCCATGGCCTCTTCAGCCAGGCCGTGAGTGCGGCGGGCAGGCAGCAAGGGAGAGCCGGAGAGTGGCCAGGCAGCACGGGAGAGCCGGAGAGTGGCCAGGCAGCACGGGAGAGCCGGACGGGCGGCGAGCAAGACAGCAGAGAGATGACATCATCTCTTACCACCCGCCCTGCATCACTGCTGTTCCGCCCTAACTGATGCAGCCGCAGGCAGCAGAAAGATTATATCTCTCACTGCCCACGGTGCACGCTCTATCTCTGGTGACCCTGGTGTAAGGTGAGGTTCTCTGGGGACTCTGAGATAAGGAGGGGCTCTCTGGGGAGCCTGATGTAAGTGGGGGGCTCTATGGGGACCCTGATGTAAGGAGGGGCTCTCTGGGGACTCTGATGTAAGGGGGAGACTCTCTGGGGACCCTGATGTAAGGGGGAGACTTTCTGGGGACCCTGATGTAATGATTATATATATATATATATATATATATATATATATATACACACACACACGTATATTATATACGTGTGTATCACTGCCCAAGTGTATGACTTTCTTTACTTCGGTGCTATGGGCTCTAGCCCCAGATATTTTGTAGACCTAGCAACGCCCCTGCCGTGAGGTATTCCTGTTACTTTAGGTTATACATTGTGACACTGTGTAGGTAATTCAGTAAACTCAGAAGACCTGGGCTGGTTTCACCTACACGGGGTGATGAAGCAAGCCCTTTCCCCCAGTGGCGCATTCTTTGCTCAACCCCCCCCCTCCGCCCACCCCAGTACTCAGTTTACCACCTCCGCCTAGTACCCACCCACCCCAGAAAGGGCCCAGTCCGGGCCCTCTGAGTGTGGTCTGCCTGCCCCTACCTTGTGTGCATGTGCAGGAGGAAGCGGCAGGTGTTATTACATCAGGGCCCTTAAGCCTCAAACTATGCCACTGGTCTGGGTTGATATACTGTGTAATCTTAGTCACATCCACTAGCATTAGGGTAATTGTTAGTAGTTCACAGATGATTAAAAATGACTTTTGGTAAGCAAATTGGCTGCCTAAATTGATACTTTGTTGATGATTGTTACAACTCCCCTTTAAAGCAAATTGCAAGAATTTAGGATGAAAAATTCGATTTTTGTAAACAAGGAAAGCCTTTGAAATAGGCATTGAAGGACAAAGAGAGATTGCTCCCATTATTTTTCAAAACACTTATAAAGTGTACATTTTAGACCACATGTACACCACACAGGTGCAACATCCAGCGCCCCTGCCTGCAGGTTGCCTTTGACATGCTGAGATACGTTGCGGCGGGATGCTGCATTTTCCAGGCACACATCCATGAACACATAAGGCTCTAAATGTGAGTACCGCTCTGTACAGCATCCAGCTACAGTGTATTTCGGCCCGTCAGACTTTGACAGGTAAATGAATGTCTGTAAAAGGAGCACGTTTATCAGTTTTAGGCTAAGTTTACATATGCGGCTAAATTGTGTTTGACAGGCAGTAAGGATGCGATACGTCGCCTCTTCACCACCTGTATTAACCTTTTTAAATGCCATACTACTGCACCACGGGCCGTTGTGGTGCATCCCCACTCATTTAAATGGGGTGTGTTTGACCGTGGTACTGCCCACAGGACAAGTGATAGGGGGAATAAATTCTGGTGAGGTCGCGAAGCAAAGCATCACGACCATGGTGTGTGAACTGCCTTTTCAGCTTAAGGAGGCGGTAAAAACGTGGCTCAAGTGTGTATCTTACCACCCATTCCAACCACATGTCTAAATGAGCAATTACCAGTGAAATAAGTGCCTTATATGGTGTTATAAGCTCAGTTTGTATTTTGTGTTAGCAGAAAGAATTAAAACATGAAACAATAAATGTCTCAAAAAATAAGAACATGCAGCAATATGCAAATTAAAGTAGAACTAAAAGCAAAACCTTTTTTCCCCATTTTGGATAGAGTAAGGGAGGGTTATAATCACTGTCAGTTTTTTTTTTTTTTTTGCCATCTGTGTCCCATTAGGGAAATTTCCCCTAACTTCCTGTCCCATAGCCAAAGCAGAAAGTGAAAGGAAATCCCTCTACAGTGAGTGTCACCAGAACTAGTGTCCCCATTAAAAGACATCCCCGCTATTACTGTTCTGGTGTCAACCCAAAATTTGGGATTCTCTTTTACCTTCACATGAAATGATAACAGTAAACAGGATAAATAGGGTGAATCTCCCTAACGGTGGCACAGACGGCAATAAAAACTGACAGGTGTTCTAATCCCTCTCCACTCTATCCAGAACTAAAAAAAAAAAAAAGTTTTGCCTTTAGTTATACTTTAATTGTGTATGATATAAACTATGGATTGGCGCTATCCCCAATAGTAATATATAAATCGAAACCGTTATTAATATAAAATAATCAAGCCAGAGCCGCCATTTTCATTCCGCTGAGAGACAAAAGAGAGGAAGCAGCCAGAGAGGCGGGCCGAGGGAGGACCTCAGCTGACTGGGTGATTGAGCAGTACAAGAGATCTGCAATGCTGAATACAAGAGATCTGCAATGCTGAATACAAGAGATCTGCAATGCTGAATACAAGAGATCTGCAATGCTGACACGGAAGAAGGAGAGGAGCTGAGTAGAGTGGATAAAAGCCCCAACTTACTTAGGCGTATTACTCCTGCAGGGGTGTGGATTTCTGGTGAGTGGAGACCCAAAGGGGGAGCACGCGTGGAAGTCACCTGGATTTTTAATTAAGGAGCACTAAAGTCACTTTACATGAAGATTACAGGATATATTTACATTTACACTGTTTGATTGCAGTTTGAAGCTTTGCACTGAACTTCAGAGATTTGGAACTGTTTTTTGAAACTGTTTTCTAAGAACATTTGACCTTTTATTTTTCATAGATTTTTTTATTTTTATTTCTTTATTTTTATTTCCTTAATGGGTCACGAATTTTGCACATTGGTTTCAAAAATTTTTTATATGAACATTATGGAATACTGAACGCACATTACTCTATTAAGTATTAATTAAGCACTTGCACTTGTTATACAATTTCTCTCACAGGGTGGATTGACACCCACCTGGGGATGAATTAGGTGGTATACTAATAGTTATACATGTTTGGTGGTATTTTATATTAATAACGGTTTCGATTTATATATTACTATTGGGGATAGCGCCAATCCATAGTTTATATCATACAATTTGTTCCCCTCTGAGGGGGTTGTTGGAAGGCAGCAGTCCCATAACTGACATAACTTACATATCTATATAATTTATATATCCTGAGCGCAGAAATTCACTTTTAATATACTTTAATTGTGAACTGTACCGATAATATATTGATATCTCATTTTTAGGGACTGTAATGATGACATGCACGTATTTAATAACAAACAGATCTGCTCAAATCAGTGAAAAATGAAATGAGTCTTCTGCAGGTCACTGCACTTTGCTTTGCTGTTAAAGGGTTAGTTCCTCTTTCTGATTAATTTTGCAGTGCAGTTAAGAGCCCCCTCCCCCGTATTTACAAATCATGATGCAGCGTAGAGAAAATGAGCTTCCTTTAAATTATATACCTGTAGGCCGACTGCGGCTTCTGCCAGGTCTGGCCAAAAAAGAAGCATCCTGAGTGACGGGCACCATCCTGCGATATGCTAGGGCAGATGGTGCATTGAGCAAGCCCTCATGATCACAAGAATGCACATGGTAGCTATAATTAAGCATCCTGTATTGAGGTGAAACGCGTTAGCTGTGTGCCCCCTTCTGGACCCCCATGTGCCTATTGACTGTATGGATTTTATCGACTTCAAATAAAGATTTATTAGTTGGAGTGCGGCCGTCCGGTGAGTTCCTTTGTATCCACAAGAATGCACATGGAGCTGTTGCATGGTTGTCCGCACATGTGCAGCAAGCTCTCTCTTGTCCAGAAATCTGCACATGTGTAGTGTGCTCTCCCTTCTGCTGTCACAGCAGCCTAAGCCCAATAAAGCTTCTGTCCTAGCTCATATGATAAACAGCGCTGATCAATAAGAATGCTACTTTTTTTTAGCCAGGCTTTGCAGTTCGCCTACAGCAGGGGTAGGCAACATCGGGCCCTCCAGCTGTTGCAGAACTACAAGTCCCATCATGCCTTTGGGAGTAATTGTAACAGCCAGCCTTGCAATGCCTCATGGGAAATGTAGTTCCACAACAGCTGGAGGGCTACTTGTTGCCTACCCCTGGCCTACAGGTATGTAATTTTAGGGAAACTCAATTTCTATACACTGCACTATCATTTCCAACCTACTGGGGCCCCCAGACTTGACTGCACAATGAAATTTACTAGAAAGGTGAACTTACCCTTTTAGGGCTTGTTCACACTTGTGGTACTCTCTACATTCCTGTATTGCCTTTCAGAGGATGGTAGAGCAGTGACTCCTAGGCACTCAGGGGATGATATAGCCGCCTCATGAATGGCTGTTTTTTTTTACAGCTGAACAGTGATGTTCTATGTATATACCACACCTCAACTGTGAGCCAGCCTCTTGGCTAGTGATTGAAGCATGGCCCCCATTGGGGTGTGTGAGACCCCGGTTCTGCATTGTACAGCATTGTACATGATAACATCGGAGAGAGAGACATCAACAGGACTGGTCAGAGACTGACAAGAAGAGTGGCTAAGGGGGACCGATCCCTACAACCAGAACCCACGGAGAGGAAGACTATGGAACAATGGACTAAGGTAATCTCTACTCTGTGTTAGAGCATCCTCTAAAACAGGGGCCTCCAAGCTTTTTAATCAAAGGGCCAGTTTACTGTCCTTTGGACTTTAGGGGGGTTGGACTGTGGCTGGTGGGAATAGCAAATGTCCCAGCATAAAGATATGTAGCGCTCACCCCCAAAGGGGCCTTTGCTTTGTCCCGCTCTGCTCATTGGAGCGCTGGGCTGTGGAGGGGCGGAGAAGCCATCTGAGGCTCTCAGTGGCTCACTGAGAGACTGAGACGGGTGTCAGGCCAGGCACCTGGCATATCCAGATTCTGTGGTCGGGATGACGCAGGGACTCGACTGACATCTGTGACAGTCCGCTCTGTGCTGAAAATGGGTCACAGGAGTGCAAAACTAATTAAATGTATTGCTGATTAACTTAGATAGGGTGCAGTGGTGGCTGGTGGTCTTTTGGGGGGGGCGGCAATCAAATAACCTCCCCTGAGTGGCCGGCAGCACCTCTTATCCCCCGCGCGCTGTTTGCAGGTCCGGCACTTACCCCCATCTAGGCGGGCAGAGGGAGGATCAGTGTTACAATAGCAAATATTCATTCGCTGTTGTAACACACCTGGGTGGGCCCCGGACGCATTCTCTGTGACCTGAGCCCATCCTGTTTTGAAGCCTATAAGAGCCTCTGACTCTAATAAGGTGCTTCAAAAAAACACCCGCACCATTGGATTTCATGCATCCGGCATCCTGAAAGGGGCCGGGCACATGGATAGAGGGAGGCAGCGATGGATGGTGGGGGGGGGTGGCGCTCCTGCGCCCTTAATGGACGGGCTGCCCCTTATAGGGTGTAAGGAGCTGTGGGATGCTCCATAAACACTGAGCAATACATTGAGGGCAATCTTCTATCTCTCTACCTCTCAGGGTAGTTCCTCCATCAAAAAGCCCAAAAACTGGACAGCACTGGGACACCTTCAGTAACATCCCAGGTCAGGCAAGCACTATTATGGATATTATTATTATACATATATATATATTTATATAGTGCCAACAATATAAAGGGAGACAACAGAGCAACAATAAAATTCAATACAGGAGGGTTAGGAGGGATATGCTAGGGATGTCACAAGTGGATATGCTAGGGATGTCAGCTTCAACAGTCACTAGGATCCTTCATTCAGGCCTGTACTCACAGTATCCCTGGGTACTTAGATGTCTCCCTCCAATATCAGACAGAAAAGTCCTCAGTGGATTTTTCAGACCAGATACCCAGCCGAATACCTTGCTTAGCTTTAGAGATTTCAGCAGAATAGGCCCCCTAGTTCTGCCACAGCTGGGACTTTGATGAGAACAAGTACAATTTTCAGCTGGGCTGCCCAGAAGGGCAGCAGCCCATCAGGCTGGGAACTTCTCTTCCTGGACAAGAACAGGGCTGCCTCATGCTATTTATGAATTCTCCAGCCACCTACGGGGCACCCTCCCCCAGGGATTGGCTGGAACTAAATAAATATTCTCCGCAATGCACTCATGTGACTTACAGGAGAAGTATAACCAAAATAGCTTTGGCCATACTTCTCCTTTAAAGTGTGGGACCAATGGTGTGATGTAACACCTGGTCATCCACCAGGGACTGAGCTCTGAGTGGCTGGATTTTAACACCAATTTTGAAAGGTTTACTCTGTACAGTGAATACATACCAAATATAGCCCCAGACAGAGATACAGGATCACCCCGTCTTACTTGTTCACAATTCTGGACTGTAAATAAAGTCCAGGCTTCCCCCATTATGGTGGGCATACCCCCCCCCAAGGGGTCTGCAGTGACCATGTTCTATTTTGATGGACCCTGGCTCTGGACCTGTATAGCACTCTGTGGCTAACTCAATACGCTGCAACAAGTGCCAAAGTGGGCGCCTAACACAGGATCCAGTGTTCAAAGCAACATTACAGACCATCCCCAAAGCGTGGGGTCCAGGTACAGCCTGCAACATTTTACTAAGGTCGCACAGATTGTATTTTAATCAGTCAGATGATGAGATTTCTCAGGGAAAACAGAAACATAATCGAAAATTTAAGATCAATCTTTAACCTATCTATTCCAATCCATTTTCCCATGTGTGGCATGTGATGTCTGTGTTCGCATATGTGTGAACCCAGGCTTACAGAAAAAATGTAATGGTGAGCAAACACCAACCCCCCACCCCGGCCCCTGGTCACAACGTTATCTACTTCTGGGGTTGCCAAGCTGTCGACACTCCCGCAGCCACTCTTCTCCCTTTTCTCCATTAATGCTTCCAGCATAGACCAGATCACTACTGGTCAGTGTTGGTCATAGTGACATCACTGACCAATCAGAATTGATGTGGACTGTCTCAGAAGTGCTGATGGAGAAGAGAAGGGATTTTAAATCCCTGGACCACTGGAGCAGCTGCGAGGGTGCTGACAGCCTGGCAGCCCCAGAGGTAAGTGCAACGGCAACTGGGGAAGGTGTCCGGTGTCAGTGCACCTTTTTAATTTTTCTGTAAAAGTGAACTAATGGAAAGAATTTTCTGCTTAAAAATTGTGAGTATGGTCTGTATAGTGCACGTGCTTAATAAATAAAATTGTAAAAAATCCGCGCAAATTTATGTTACTGCTCCGTGACAAACTTAAACCAATGATTGACATAAAAAATCAGCAGCTGTGCACAAGGTCATACATCACTAGAAACCCCAAAACGTAATAATATAAATTGGTGCAGCGCTATTAATTCAATGTATCATGAGTCCATTATGTAGCAAAATCCAAGAAATGGTAAGTGTTCAAGGATGAAACAAGCAGAAAAAAGTCCCAATCCGTGTCAGAAAGGAAAATGAAAACACACTGGTGCCACTCAACACCCCTGCTGATATACTCTTACCAGAGAGCATGCGACCCCCTGATAAGAGTGGTCAAACACGCTTTATTTACGAGTCAGGTAGTCTCCCCTCCTGCTGCTGCAATCAGGTAGTCTCCCCTCCTGCCGCTGCATTCACTACAAACTTGTCCCAGCTGTGGAACCCGACCTCCAAGTCACTCAGATGGAAGGATCAATCCAGACCTCCTCTGCTGCCACTTCCAGCAATGTCTCCTCTCTAACTTGCTTACACATGTATGGAGGCGTAGACGTCCATATGTGTATAAACATGTCAAATTCCTCCACCTCCCAGGATGTTCTTTTGCATGAAAATATTCAAACAATATTCTAATCTTCTCTTCACATATTAATAATATTGGAGCTTTTTCTTGCACTCTTTTCCAAGGGGGTGTGATGTATGAGGTATGCATGTACATATGTATGTGCTGCCCAATATGTCTATGTCTAATATGTTGTGGCGCTAGTTTCGTGAAATTTACCCGGCTGTGTGTACATACCCATAGACAACTATGAGTTGCATTCAGACCAGGAAAAACGAAAGCCAAAAAAGTTGTGTTTTTTGCTTCCATGGGCAAGAGCCCCGCCACCGATCAATACATGAGTTTGTTCCTCCAGCCCCTGATGAAGTCATGTGACGTGTGACGTAACGCTTAGGGCACAGTCTGTAGGAGAGAGAGCCAGAAGTCACGTCATACCAGGAAAAACAGTATCCCTGACGTGCCTGTGTAACTTTTAATCATAAATAAAGCGATTTTAAGCATATTACACTATTGGGTTATCCTCTATGTCCCCACATGGTATTTGAGTGCACCCCAGCATACAGACCCCAACCCCATTGCTGAGGAGGATTATCTAGGTGAATAAGAATACCCTGGTGAGTGGGAGACCTTCTAGTATTCTGGGATCTTGGAATACCAGTCTGACCAGAGAGAAGTGAGCTGGATATTACTGCAGGAGCGTGTATACTACATTATTGAGGTGAGGGCACTGAGGTGATTGGGGAAGAGGCTTGCAGATTTGTATAACGAAGAAGTCACATTTATTTCACGTTTTATGAACTGCAATATCATTGCTTTTATTATTGGATCATTATTATTCACTATTTATTGCATAGTACATGCATGCCCTGATGGTAAAACACTGTTTAATTTGATGTAATTATCTTTATATATTCACTTAAGACAGTGGTTCTCAACTCCGGTCCTCGGGACCCACCAACAGGCCAGGTTTGCAGGATAACTGAAATACATTGCAGGTGATATCATTTGCTGCCCAGTGATTGCAGTATTCTGGTCCGAATCTCCCCAAGGTAATACTTAAAATTTGGTCTGTTAGTGGGTCCCGAGGACCGGAGTTGAGAATCACTGACTTAAGAGGTAGCATGGCATCTTTATCCTATTTTTGTATTGTTTTAATGGTTGGTTGAACACCAGTTGATGCAAGCTGCAACCCTTCATTAACCACTTGCCGACCGCCAACCGCAGGTTGACGGCGACAAAGTGGTGCGATATCGCAAATCGCCGTCAACTGACGGCGGCTGCGAGATCGCACACTGTGAGCGCGCGCGCACCGCCGGAGGCGCGCCCGCAAGCTCACTGTGTTCGGGGAGGGCCAGGGAGCGGGTGCGGCAGCTTCGATTGCCGCCGGCTACCCGCGATGCCCCCCCGGAGTGAAAGAATGGAGGTCTGTGTAAGTAAACACGGACCTCCGTTCTGTGAGAGGGGGAAGGGCTGTGATCACAGCCTTCCTCTACACGGAAGCTGTGATCGCTTCCCTTCCCCTGCTAGGACAGTCCCCCCACAGTAACAACACGCCCAGGGAACATAGTTAACCCTTAGAGCGCCCCCTGCAGGTTAACCCCTTCACTGTCAATGGCATTTACACAGTAATCAGTGCATTTTTATAGCACTGATCGCTG
>BLSH010108412.1:0-14460 GCA_018402905.1 Glandirana rugosa
GACCGAACCCGAACGATTTTTGAAATGTCCGGGTCCGGGTCCGTGCCACGGACACCCGAAAGTTTGGTACGGACCCGAACGTTACAGTCCGGGTTCGCTCAACACTAGTGGAGACACCTTTTTCCCATAATAACTCTTACAGGAGTGAATATCCCTTCCTAGAGGTAGATTTCCACTTTCTCTTGTCTCCCTCCGTTTGTAAGAAGGAGTTGTTTGTAAATCGGGTGTTTGTAACTAGGGGACCACTTGTAATTAAGTACAGAGGCCCTTTTGATCTTAGAATTAAGACCCTGTACGTTCCAGGGTAGTAGTTTAACCACTTCAATAACAGGCACTTACCCCCCTTCCCGCCCAGACCAATTTTCAGCGCTGTTGCCTTTTGAATGACAATTACGCGGTTGTGCAACGTTGTACCCAAACAAGATTTTTATAATTTTGTTCCCACAAATAGAGCTTTCTTTTCTTTTGATCACCTCTGCGGTTTTTATTTTTTGCGCTACAATTAAAAATAGACAGAAAATTTTGAAAAAAAAAAAGTTTCTCTCTCTGTCACAAAACTCTGTAAATAAGTAAATTTTCTCTCAATCACTGATGGGCACTGATGAGGCAGTACTGATTGGCACTGATGAGGCAGCACTGATGAGGTGGCACTGAGGGGCACTGATGATGAGGCATTTAATTGCAGCATTGATGGGCACTGATAAGCAGCACTGATGGGCACTGATATGCAACACTGTGGCACAAGTGGCAACAAGTGGCACTAACGGGCACTATAAACATTAAAAAGTGCAGCGCTAAAAAAGCATTATCTATACATCGATGTTGATAATAAAATATGAATATGATGATAAGTGGCATAAAACCAACATCCATAAGTATATGAGTCCACTCCAATTGTCAAAGTGTTAGTAGTATAAAAGCCACCAGCAAGCAAAATGATCCTCCACCATATGGAAAAATAGGGTACTCTTACCAGATTGAAAAAATAGTCGAGCGTGGATAGAATATCCTAGATCATACAGACTTCTTTACATGGTTGGGAAGGGATTCCTCTCTAAAACCATACATTTCCTCATCAACATAGATGGATACCGATAGTTACAACACCATGTGATTTTCACCATATATATCTTTCCAGATAGTCTAACACTGTATAACCAGTATAAATTAATAAAAAAGTATTGCACTTACATAAATCGAATAATATCAGACAGTGGAATTCCAACAAGTAGTACTGGCGCAATGGACCGGAGTCTGCTCTCCTTACCCGACGCGTTTTGTCCACAAAGTCTTCAACTGGGGTATGAGCCCGATACTGCCATTGCGCTAATATTTATAACTTGATCACACACCTGTACCTGTTCAATTGCTCACAGTGTAGGTCACACCATCCGCGGCATGCGTTCCAAACCTCCAACTCGGAAAGAATGGACTGGAAACAGGAAGTAATCCTGTGTATGTCAGATACAGGTATGGCGCGACGGAAGACACGCTGTCAACGGCGTGCGGTCCAAGCCTCTAACCCCGGTTAACAAACCGGAAGCAGGAGGTGATCTAATACGGATATAACATGACGTCCAAAGTCCCCTCAAGGAACCATGTCACTAACATAGCTTACGGCACACACGGTGATGAGTAGGACCTCACAGGAGCAATTGGAAACAAAGCATATTATCCGGAAGTGACGTAACGCCAATCATCCAGTATATACTATTGTTCAAAGGGTATTTCAAAAATATAATTCAAAGAAAACATGCAAGAAAAACATAAATGGCAAGGCAGCGCTAAATAAGAGATGACTTATTTCAAGTAATTTCTTTAAAACATGAGAACACAGTCCATAGTCCAAATCACACAAGATCCCAAGAGATGAATCAGGGAAGTGTAGCTGGATCAGCTGTGAAGTGTTTGGAAAGGAAACAAACAACACCCGCGATGTGTCACGAAGTCCCGCTCCCATAAGGAATGCACTCACTACAGCCAATGGTCAAACATTCTCATGCCTGGCTGGAACAGCATTTATAAGTTGTTGAATTCACACTTGGCAGCTCTCAGTGGCTTGAACAAATACTTGAGCTGGTGGTACATGTGGAAAAGAGAACAAATCTCCACTAGTGCAATAATGTCAGAACCATCAAAAACTTTTATTTTGTTTAAAATCCTTAAGCCATCACACTTACACAAAGCAGTTAAAGCACAAGCATGTAGTCACATAAAGATAGCTGGAGATAGAGTGGCTTATGACAAGCTGTAATTGATGTCACCCGACGCTGCCTGCAGTGCAAGCGTCTCATCAGCTTCCTCGTGTGCTACCGACTCAGCTGGTTGCCGTACAGTCACGCCCCAACATGTTTCATCATACAGATTTCATCATGGGGTTGGCTGTACAGTGAGGCAACACATCCTCTTATGGGTAGTGGTATGCAAATCTTAGACCATTCACACACCATCACTCCACAATGCAGCGGCCATATTCCACATAATAGACTGGATGAATTACCATTCAGTCTAGAAGAGCCGGAACTGGTGAATACAGTGCTGGAAACAAAGCTTCCAGCATGTGTCACCCTTACATCACGTGCAGATTAAGAGATAACAGTGTAAAGCTTCACAGGGCATTGCAACCAACTGAAACCTACATTAAAGTCACATATAAAACAACATATTTAAAATGCATCAGATCCTCCCAGACGAGGAAGACAACATAACACCTAAGGAGCATAGATGCACCTCTATACCACAGAATTATAGAAACTATGATAATAGGTCTCCCTTACCAGTACAGAATGGGTACCAAACCTTGGTACACTATGAGTACGATGAACAAAGAAGGGATGTCTCTCCTTTTTTAGGGTCACGGGGGGGTGGTGGAGGCCACCAGGTCGGGGCCACTACCCCCCAATGCGTCAAGGTTGGGGCAGGGGCAGACCTTACCAACAAGGACCCCACAACAGAGACCCCAACACAAATCAAAGTGGTTGTAGAGCAGGAAAACACTTACAATCCCAGAAAAAGAAGGAGGGACACGTAAATAGTGGCATCTACAATTTAAGTAGTGTACATTTAAATCACAAAGAATTGAACATTCTGAACGTAGGCTTGAAATGTGCCCCTAGGAAGACACTGAATACATTTGATGTTTTTATTGATACACATAAATTCATAAGGAAATTAAATATAAAAAAATATTACCTGAGACACCCATTAGAGGACCATACTAGAATTACGATAGTCCCGGTTAACATTGATAGTGGGTTGCGTAACAAATCCGTGCTTAATCCCAGTTTAAATAATAATCACCATATAGAGGTTTTTAAAAACTTGGTATTAAGAGACCTTGAAAAGGGAAAAGTTAATAAGAATGTTAATCCCAACTATATTGTAAGAGGGATCGAATCTTTGGAGAAAAGAAGGGAGGTCATCATAAGACCAGCTAATAAGGGGGGAGGGGTAGTGGTACTCGATAAAAAGTTTTCCAGATGATGCATCTACTGAATGACAAAAAAAGTATAAAGAATTACAGTATGACCCTACGGGCCCCTATGGAGATCAATTAAGGGCTTTAATAGGATTAGGTAGCAGAATGGGGGCTCTTGATAAAAAGGAACAAAAATATTTAGTCCCCAGTGCCTGCCGTATACCTATCATTTACACCCTTCCTAAGATCCACAAGAATGCTACAGCTCCCCCGCCTATACCCATTGTCAATGGTATTGGGTCGGTGGCGGCTAGGCTGGGGGAGGATTTATATAAATTCTTACAACCCAGTGTCCTCACGACTAAAGCATATCTTAGGGATACGAAAGATCTCCTCACTTCTCTAGAAAGGGTACATGTGGACAGTCAGAAAATGACATTCTTGGTAACAGCTGATGTCTCATCGTTGTACTGTATCATTCAGCATGACGATGCATCACTTTCACTTAACTGGATCTTAAGTAAGAGGGATGATATTCCCTATGCGCAAAAAGTCTTTTCAGGTAAAGCTCTTGACTTTTGCATGTCCCATAATGTTTTTTGGTACCAGTGCCGGTTTTTCTCTCAGCAGGTTGGCGTTTTGCGATGAGGGCAAAGTTTGCCCCTAGCCTCACCAACCTGTTTATGGCTGAGTGGGAGGATCGTCATGTGTTCAACATCCCCAGATCTGAATTAACATTTTATAGAAGGTTTATAGATGATCTCCTGTTTATCTGGGAAGGTTCAGAGGAGTTGGCTATTACCTTTTTGAAAGAGCTCAACACCAATGAGAATAATATCCGTTTGGATTATCAAATTAGCAATAAATGCATCAATTTTCTGGATGTGACAATACAATTGAGTGAAGGTCTAATTAGCACCAAAGTATTTTTTTAAACCCACGGACCATAATAGTTTCTTGCCTGTTGGTAGTGGACATCACCCTAACTGGATAAAAAATATCCCTAAAGGTCAACTGATGCATGTGAGGCGCAATTGTAGTAAGCCTGAAGATTACCATCTACAAGCAGGTATCCTTAAGGACAGATTTGTCCAAAAGGGATATAGTGAGGAACAACTACTGGCTGAGATAAACAATGTAGCGGAGATACCCAGGTCTCAAATTTTAGAGAAGGTGAAAATAACTAACGAGTCCAACCAACAGCAATGGGGTTTTATATCGGACTTTCACCACCAATATTGCAATATTGAAAAGATATTTTATAAACACTGGCACATGCTTTCTCTGGATAAGGATCTTGGCCCAGTTTTGCCACCTAGACCTAGGTTCATCTATAGAAAAGCACAGAATTTTGGCAACAGAGTGGTGAAGAAAATCCTAGACCCCCCCATGTCGCAGATGCGTTTGCTGTAGGACTATCACCATTAGTAATAGGGGTTGTAAATCCTTTAATTCTGGAGATGTTGACACAAAGTTTGACATTAACAAATTCATCACGTGTAACACCACACAAGTAGTATATCTGTTATGGTGCCCTTGCTGGTTACACTATGTGGGACGTACTAAACGTCCACTTAGATTCCAGATCTCAGAGCACATTACAAATATTAAAAATGGTTTTAAGGTCCAGTGTGGCGATCTGAGGGGGGCTGCGCTGATAAACAATCAGCCGCCGATTGGCTCTCCACTACTAGCATCACGGCTAATCACGTGGTAAAGAGCTTCTGATGGAAGCTTTTTACCGAGATCAGACTCGGTTAGACTGACCCACCTCACCACCGATCGCCGCGATGCGGGCCCCCACAGGCGCGCAATCACGGGTTATCCTAAGGACATCAATAGACGCCCATTTAGGATAACGAAGCCACCGCCTGGCCATCATTTGTCAATAGGCCGGGTGGGAAGTGGTTAAGTGAAGACATGGTTGCAGCTAGTGATATGTAGAAGCACAGGATAGCTCATCCCTACTGAGGCAGATGACTCAGCACTTTCAGCAGGTGTATAGGGTGAGGACACAGCCCTACCCTCTGGGTACAGTTGTTGTAGGGCAGCCACGCAGGTCCTAGGGCTGATATCAGTAAAAACAAAAAAAACAGGCCATGAAGAGCGTCATAGGAGATACATTTCAAAACAAAAAATAACAAAGAACCACTGGTCCAGAAAGTAGGATCGGTCTTCCGAACCCCCCCCACCCTGCCCACAGTCCCAAACATACTTTGGGCTTCTGCCCTAAACAGTGAAACCATACAGTCACTCTAGAGGGAGTACGCTTCCCAGTCCAGACAGATAGGGAAACCAAGGGTGTGCATGTGGCAGCCATTGAGCCCTTAGTGCACCGAGCTGATGTAGACCAATTCAGAAAGCCAAATATGACTTGTGCTGTTAAGGATCCCAGGACATAGTGAGAAACAAATTATGCAATGCAAAGCTAAAACTTTTGAGCTTGGAGGCGATCCTCCATGTCACATACTATCAGAGCCTGCAGAGGTGTAAGCCAGTTAATCAGTTACCACCCAGTGACTCCAACCAGTTGTTTGCTTCCCTAGGAGAGGTGAAGAATTGTGCTTGACCTTTGTGCACCACTCTAAGCTTTGCCGGATTAAGCATACTATATGGCAGGCTTTTTTCCCTCAGGCTTTGCTTCACACTCTGGAGGGCCGTACGTTGTTTTTGCGTAGCTGCAGAGAAATCCGGAAGAATTGTTATTCTATTATTGTTATAAAGTAATTTAGGCATATTGCGGGCTTTCTGTAGGATTGTTTCTTTATCTCTGAAATATAGGAAGCGAACCAGCATAAGCCTGGGGTATCTGCCCAGCAGAGGAGCCCTCAGTGGCACTCTATGGGCCCTCTCAATGGCAAATAAATGTGAAAAACATTCCTCTCCAAAGGTTTGTTTGAGCCAGTTAATTAAGAATTCCTCTTGGTATTTGCCTTTCGACCCCTCAGGGAACACCAGGAAGCAAAGATTGTTCCGGCGAAGCCGGTCTTCAATATCCCCTGGTTTTGTCTCCTGGGACTTATGGTCCGCCGCAAAATCTCTGACCTGCACCATTAGTGGATTAAGATTATCTTCCACAGCACTTATGTGTTGTTCAGAATTCACCGCTCTGTGTCTGATTTTATGTAAATTATCTTTTAATATTGCCAAATCCACCCTGATGGCTTCAATTTGCGATATAAGTGCAGCATGGCAACTTTTAATAGTTTCCAGTATATGTGACAGAGACAGCTCTCCTACCTGTGAACCGGAGCCCCTCTCCCCAAGATCCCAAGTGGGAGAGGGCAGGGGAATCCCCAGAGGGTCGGTGACCTCCATCCAGTCCTTTTCCCCCTCAGTCCACGAGTCTCCATAAGATGCTGGGACGCGCAGCTGCTCTGCCAATTTCCAAGGTGCCATCTTGGATCGCCTCGTATGAAAATAAAGCCAGCTTCTCCACAGGCATAGGATCAAGACTGGGCCCATATTTTACCATCGTTCTGTACCTGGGATGTTCCCCGATCGATCTAGGTGGTTATAGTAGCGAAAAAATAAGCCTAAGGCCATTCAGGATATTGAAGGATGACAGCACGGTGTGGAGCTCGGAGAAAAGGCTGCTCACATAGCGGAAGTCAGACACTCCCCCGGTGGCGCGCTCTCTTATTCTCCAGACACTGCTGATCACAGATTGAGGTAAAAAGCCAATCAGCGGCCCTTTATCATGTGATCAGCTGTGTCCAATCACGATGTAAACAGAAGCTGGTTATCAGCATTCCTTGCTGACAGCATGAAGAGAGGAGAAGAGAGCCGATCAGAGAAGAGAGCATCAGTGCTGCCAATCAGTGCCCATCAGTGCCTCCTTATCAGTGTCACCTATCAGTGCCACTTAACCACTTGCCGACCAGCCACTGCAGTTATACTGTGGCAGATTGGCTCGGCTGCGCAAACCGCTGTCATTGTACATCGATCATGTGGGGCGCATGCGCGCTTCCGTCGTCCCTGAGATTATCGGATTCACTACAGAACTGATCAATCTGCAGGCCCAGACCAATGATTTCTGGATCTGCTGACTGGTTCTAGCAAATGAAATGCCTCCTCTGCCTGTGTAATGTAAACACAGGCAGAGGAAGTGATGCAATTTCCTCTCCTGGAGTCCTTTTCGGTTCCAGCGAGGAAGAGAGAGCATATAAACGTGAGTTGCACAACACTACGCTAACACCAGTACACATTAGGCACATAATTAACCCCTTTGATCGCCCCCTGAATGTCCCCCCCAGTTAACCCCTTCACTCCTGTCACTGTGTCACTTAGTGCAGTGATCAGGTTTTTCACTGATCACTGTACTTGTGTCACTTGTGACACCAAGTCACCTTAGGGTAGGTAGTGGTAGGTAGTAGTAGACTAAGGTGCCCCCTTAACCCCCCAATAAAGGTTTTAACCCCTTGATCACCCCCTGTCACCAGTGATCACTGTATTAGTGTCACGGGTGACGCTACTTAGCTTTCTATTTCCTCAGGGTACCCGCCGTATATACCTATATCTACCTAATAAAGGTTTTAACCCCCTGATCGCCCGGGTGACATAAGTTAGGTTTTAGCATCCGTTAGGGTCAGTGTCAATCCCAGGCAGGGACAGATTAGTCAGGTACTCTAGCACGCACACACATAGGTCCGTTATTAGTATAGTATCTGAACGGATCAATATCTGTGATCTGATCAGATCTATATTAGCATCCTCAGTACCTTAGTGTTCTAAAAAAAAACAGTGTTAGTGGGATCAGCCCAGATACCTGCTAGCACCTTTGTTTAGCCCCTCGGCCCAGCCCACCCAAGTACAGTATTAAATAAATCACTGGCACTTAAACAACACACATAGTGTTTGCAGGGTCACGTCGGATCCCTGCAAATACTAACAGTTATTTTGGTAGCAATTGTAGAAAGTTGAGCGGCACCAATCTGAGTGCAGCATGAATTAGTAAAATTCAGGTTTATTCATAATAAAGTCACATGTTAGTGACGATAAACAGGCATGTAGTACAATTAGTAGCCACAGGCGTCCCTTTTCATCTTGCTGGATATGAATCCCTTGTGGTCCAGCTGTTCTGATGGTGTCCAAGACTCCAGTCCAGAAGAGGGTTTAGCCAGGAAAGCTGTCGGTGCGACCACATGTGGGGGCTGAAGGTCAGTGGATGTGGCTAAGCAAGCTTGCTTTCAGAGCGTCCGCGCTCCTTCATCAGGCATTCATGCCCAGCAAGATGAAAAGGGATGCCTGTGGTTACTAATTGTACTACATGACTGTTTATCTTCACTAACATGTGAGTTTATTACGAATAAGCCTAAATTTTACTAATCCATGCTGCACTCAGATTCTCCTCTCTTACATTACAGAGTCTGCTTCTGCTCTGACAGCTGGTCGCCTATGTCCCTAATCAGAGCCATTTGGTCTGATTCAGGCAGCTTTGTGGACATTCCCCCACTGGACTTTTAAGTTGCCCTTTTCTTTGTGCAACCTCCCCACACCGCTGGCAGTATACCAGTGCTCAAGTTATGGTCCTTATTTTTGAAGTAAGCTCTGACAACCAGGTGCACTATTTTGCCTCTGTGTCACACTAGTGTACCTATAAATTTAGAGGCCAAATGTAAAATCAGAGGTACACTAGTGAAGAGGCCTACACATTGCTGAGCATGACAGATGAGAGCAATGGGGAAGCTCCACTGTCAGATTCACGCTCAGCATATGAACCTGTAGACAGCAGTGGCACCCTGTCAGATAGCTCTGACAATGGAGTTGTGGTGCCTGCTAAGGTCAGGCGTAGCCGATCCCGTTCTGCTGTTGCTGAGGTGCGAGAACCGCAGGTCTCTCGTATGGAGCAAAGAGTCAGTACTAGTGCCGCTCATCCTTCTGGTGAACTGGCAAGCACCAGAGGCCTAGTATACCCTGTAGACAAACCAGTACTGCAGTAACACTTGGAGAGTCCCATAAATGCTGTTCAAGCTGGTGTGGCTAACACAAGTAATGTCCCGCAGCTACGAAGAAGACAAAGACAGGCCCACAGAGCCCATAGTGCCCTTCCCGCTGCATATGCTAACCCTGATTGGCAACCCACCACTTCTGCAGTGCCTGTACTTCCCCCATTAACTGGCCAACCCGGCATTCAGGTGGAAACAGTTGATTTTACGACACTTGATTTTTATTCACTGTTTTTAATGGAAGATCTCTATAGATCTATTGTGGACCAAAGCAATTTGTATGCTGGTCAATTCATCGCCACCAATCCCCAATTGTCACTTGCCAGAGACTGGGAACCTATTACGGTTCCAGAATTTAAGACCTTTCTGGGCCTTTCCCTCCTCATGGACATAGTTAAAAAATCTGAGTATGGTCATATTGGTCCATTGATCCAATTCACCATATACCCATGTTCTCTGCTTCCATGACCAGGGCTAGATATGAGCAGATCCTGTGGTTTATGCACTTCAATGACAATGAACTCTGTCGTCCATGGGGTGACCCTGAATATGGTTGGCTCCACAAAATTCGGCCCATCGTAAACCACTTCAATCAACAATTCACAGCCTTGTTTATTCCCGGTCAAGTTGCCTGTGTAGACGAGTCCCTGATTAGAGTTGAGTGAACCCGTCCATACCGAACTTTGGGGTGTCCGTGACCCGGACCCGAACCCGGCCATTTGAAAAAAGTTTGGGTTCGGGTTCTGGGTTTGGTTATTTGATCCCGCCTGTTGAATAGCTGCAGGGCAGCCAATCAACAAGTGTTTCACTGGTTTGCCCTTAGAAGCCATCACAGCCATGCCTACTAATGGCCAGTGCATCATGTGACCCAGCCTCTTTATAAGCTGAAGTCACTTAGTGCTGCATGTCACATGTTCTCTGGCTAGTATAGGGAGAGGATGCTGCCGAAACTGTGAGGGACAGATTGCAGATATAATAACATCTCATCCTGCATTACAGAACAATCTGATTGTAGACGAGGTAGAGAACACTACTACTACGGCTTTTAGGGACAGATTGCAGATCTAATAACATCTCATCCTGCATTACAGAACGATCTGACTGGACTAGGTAGAGTCTACTGCTTAGAGGGACAGATTAAGATCTAAAATCATCTTCTAGTTCTATAGGGTCAGGTTCCTGCTGTTGCTGTAAGGGACAGATTATTGTTCTAAAATCATTTTACTTCCTTTTGCAGCCCTCTAGCACTTTCCAGGACTTTTTTACAGTCATTTTGTGCCGAAAAGTTTGGGTCCCCATTGACTTCAATGGGGTTCGGGGTAAAGTTCGGGTCAAGTTCGGTACCGAACCCAAACTTTTCCGCGAAGTTCTGCCGAACCCACCGAACCCGAACATCCAGGTGTTCGCTAAACTATATCCCTGATTAAGTTTTCTGGCCATCTTGCTTTCAAAGAGTTTCTCCCCAGCAAGCATGCCAGATACGGGGTCAAGATGTGTAAGCTCCCTGACAGGGTCACAGGCTATACATATAGTTTTATTGTTCATGAGGGAAAAGACAGTCACGTGGAGCCCCCAAACTGCCCAGACTACATAGGGAGCGCTGGTAAGATTGTTTGGGACTTGGTGTGACCCTTATTCGGAAAGGGGTACCACTTGTACATGGACAATTATTACACGAGCATGCCACTTTTAGTGCGATTACTGGTTGTAGTTTGTCTTCCCAAAATGGCATCTAGCTATGCTGGAGCTGTGCGTCCTAGATTCAGAAAAGTTTCAGATTATCGCCATGTATACTCTGATCAGATGGTGTGATGTTGATCCCCTCCTAACTGGCATGCCTCAGATGATGTGTGTGTGTATCCAGAAGAAGTCTCTCTCCCTGTGAGAGTGCTACACCACAAATACAAGATGAAGATATGAATGCACTGAAGGAAAGTGAGTAACCTAGAAAGACCAAAACCTCGGTGAGGAATGGAAATTGAGAAATGGTGTATTTGTGGTGTTTGGTTTCTAGCTATCACTATTTTTAGTGACACTCTATGTCACTTATTTATAGTACACATATTGCAATCATTTTTCAGAATTTCAACCCATACTCACCACAATCTGGCTACATGCGTTTTTTGCTGTTGGGATCATGTTATCTACCCGGTCTTTCCTGTGCAGATTCCAACCTCAGCTCCTGGGACTGACACCTTAACAACTTGCCGACCGCCTTGAGTAGAAAGACGGCGGCAGTGCCGTCTATAAATGGCAATTAGCGCAGCCGCAGTTGCGGGTGGGCGTGCGAGCACCGGTTGCGCACTCTCGTGCCCGCCTTATGTTGAGTGAGTGTGGCCGTGGGTCGGGCAAACTCGATGTCCGCCGGCGACCCGCAATCGCCTTCTACAGAGGAAGAATGGGGAAGCACTGATGTAAACGCGGCGGTTCCCCATTTTTTACAGGGGACATGACAGGGATCTACTGATCCCTGTAATCGGGATCAGTTTGATCTGTCATAGCCCTGCCAGCCCAGCCACCACACAGTTAGAACACAGTGAGGGAACACACTTAACCCTTTGATTGCCCCCTTAGTGTTAACCCCTTCACTGCCAGTGACATTTATACAGTAATCAGTGGCTATTTTTAGATCTGATCGCTGTATAAATGTCAATGGTCCCAAAAAAGTGTCAAAAATGTCAGATCAATCTGCTGCAATATCGCAGTCCCGAAAAAAAGAAAAAAAAAAAATCTCAGATCGCCGTCATTACCACTAAAAAAAAAAAATAATAAAAAAACATAAATCAATTCTAAGGCTGAGTTCATACCTATGTAAATTGGATGCGGCTTACACCACATCCAATTCGCAGGACACTTGAAAGCACAGTGTTTTCAATGTATCTAGTTCACATATGTGCTGTGCATTCGCAGTCCGCATTGCACAGAAAATGCGTGCGTTTTCTGTGCAGTGCGGTGCAAATTCAAAGCCCATTATGTTCAAAGGGAATACATCTAATTCGCAGATGTGTTCCACATTGAATGGGGATTCTTTCCCACTCTTCACTGCACCTCCCCTCCCTGGTCAGCTGATCAGCTGATCCACAGTGAAAACAGACACCTGTCTTTCTCACTCACAATAAGGCTGGAATTCACACCGGACTAGTGTGAATCCAGCCTCATAGTTTGTAGACGCAATAACTTTTACGCAAACCAATCAATGAATGCTTTTTGTGATTTTATTTATCAAAAATATGTATACATTTTGTCCTAAACTGATGAATAAATTAGTTTTTTTATATATTTTTTTGAACATGTATTATAGCAAAAAGTAAAAAAGTTTTTTTTTTTTCAAAATTGTTGCTCTTTTTTTGTTTATAGCGCAAAAAATAAAAACCGCAGAGGTGATCAAATGCCACCCAAAGAAAGCTCTATTTGTGGGGAAAAAAGGACATCAATTTTGTTTGGGTACAACGTTGCACGTCCGCGCAATTGTCAGTTAAAGTGACACTGTGCCGAATCTCAAAAAGTGCTCTGGTCAGGAAGGGGGTAAATCCTTCCGGGGATGAAGTGGTTAAGCAGCCCTCCTCTCCTGGTTTCATAAGTTTCAGACTCAATGGGCTTGTAAGTACCTATAGGGATGAGTTTATATCTCTCTCCCCTTGTATGTATGCTTTCGCCTAAGATAACTATAGACCATGTTTACTCATTTTTGTTTTTCTGTAGACATATACACAAAACGTGCATCAAGCCAATTGGATGTACCTATTTTCTCCTTAAGATGGTTTATTGATTTTAAATCTCTAAGTGTACTACATTTTTGACCTGAAAGTGTTTTCTACATGGAAGATCCATGCTCCTCCCCACATCATGGGCTTGCTATACTACCAATACCAATTTTATGCATACATGGTTTGCAATAAGTGATTGACTTTTTACTAGAGTTGAGCGAACCCGAACTGTAAAGTTCGGGTCCGTACCGAACTTTCGGGTGTCCGTGTCCCGAACCCGAACGTTTGAGAAAAAGTCCGGGTTCGGGGTTCTGGTATTTTATCATGCATGTTGAATAGCTGCAGTGCAGCCAATCAACAAGCGTTTCACTGGCCTACTAATGGCATGGCTGTGATTGGTCAGTGCATCATGTGACCCAGCCTCTATATGAGGCTGGAGTCACAGTGCTGCATGTCACATGCTCTCAGGTTAGTGTAGGGAGAGGATGCTGCCGGCGCTGTGAGGGACAGATTGTGAGGGACAGATTGCAGATTTAATATTTAGGTAGAGATTACTACTACTGCTGTTAGGGACAGATTGCAGATCTAATAACTAGGTAGAGATTACTACTACTGCTTTGAGGGACAGATTGCAGATCTAATAACATTTCGTCCTGCATTACAGAACGATCTGATTACAGAATGATCTCATCCTGCATTACAGAACGATCTGATTATAGAACGATCTCTCATCCTGCATTACAGAACGATCTGATTACAGAACGATCTGATACTGGACTAGGTAGAGATTACTACTGCTTTGAGGGACAGATTGCAGATCTAATAACATCTCCCATTTTTCTTCCTTTTGCAGCCCTGTAGCACTTTCCAGGACTTTTTTACAGCCATTTTTGTGCCGAAAAGTTTCGGTCCCCATTGACTTCAAAGGGGTTTGGGGTCCGGGGTCAAGTTCGGGTAACATTCGGTACCGAACCCGAACGTTTTCCGTGAAGTTCGGCCGAACCCGCCGAACCCGAACATCCGCTCAACTCTACTTTTTACTCAACCTTGACATTTCAGGGCCTCTAAAACCGTGATAGGTAGTGAGGAGTAAAATCACCATTTTATACCCTTTGAAAACTGGAAGATGGTGATTGGTTTTTGGGGTTCTGTACCTGGATAGACTCACAAAAAGTCTCACACATGGAGTATCCCATACTCAGGAGAAGCAGAAGAATGTATTTTTTTTTCTTTAGTTACAATCTCTCTTTATTAATTTTTTAAATATTATTAACATTTAGAACAGAAGGTATTTCATACATTAAAATAATACACTCATAAAATATCCTCTTTTATATTTCAATAGTTTTATTGGTATATTCGATACATACAAAAGTCCAGAGATACC
>BLSH010108420.1:0-17561 GCA_018402905.1 Glandirana rugosa
TCCGATCTAAATTAGCATAGAATTAATTGTGTTTAATTAGTTTATATACACCAATTTTTACTATGTATGTTACACATCTGTGTTTTTTTGTATGTGATGACACAATTGATTCTATGCTAATTTCATTCGCTGCCAAAAGTGAGTTGTTGATCTTTCAATTTGGAGGTAATTACACTCACCTGGTTTTTCGTTTTCCCCCTCCTCCTCTCTTTGTTTGAGAGGATCTTGAATTCATATTTAGGCAGCGATATGATCATACCATCTCTAGCTATGATTAAGCATCAGATATAGACGTGAAACGCGTCAGCTTTTGTACCTGGGGTTTGTCCCCCAATATGCTCTGCTTGTATTTCATTTGATTTCACCAATAAACGGCAATTTTTGGAGTGCGGCTGTCTGAAGAACTTTTCTCAGTATCTCCTGCTTCTTTATATACATTGGCCGGGCAGGTGCTCTGCTGTTCCGTGGGGATGTACTTGTACATCCTCCCAGAAGCTTGCACCTTCTGGGGCATGCAGTGGTGCAATCTATTACTGTTGTTACCACCGGACACAGCCGATAAGCGATCAGACCACGGTTATGGAACCATGTGATCGCTTTGGCCAGTCACAGAGATTAGAGTCACAGTAGTAAGCAAGGCTCATTCATAATGCTTTAGACCAGTGATACTGCGCTAAGGCACCAATAAAGAGATAACTGAAAAGTGACAAAGAATAATGAACAGAAAATATATATATATATATAGTGAGCTGCTAAACCACAACTAAACCTGTTGATAATAAACTCTGTAAACAAAAAGTTATAGCACTCAACCTAGAATAGTGACAATTGTTTTGAATCAAAAAACATAATGTCAGTGCAAACTCGTGCAATACTAAATGATAATGTGAATCCCTTTGTATAAAAAATAGTTCAATCCTAATGTGATAAAGTTTAAATGTGGATTAAAATAAAAAGTAAAAGTTCATCCAGATACATAGATAAGGTCTTTAAAGATTTGAGCCGGATAAGAATCCCGGAAGATTTGAAGCCAGAAGCGAGAAAAATGGGAAGACTTGAGAGGATCCTAGACCCAGGTAAATGGGAGGCTTACCAGACCAAAGATGAATTGCGCTCAAGTGTGTCAAGACAATCCAAGGAACTCCCCTTCTGGAGGTGCACGTCACACAATCCTATAACGACCCAAGTTGGTCTTACTTGAAAGACTGGCGACCCCTCGATGGTAGTTCCTCTTTAGGAGTAATGTCTTCATCCACAGGCGACAGTTGCAAGGGGGGGAGGGCATCCGTCATCAAAGGTCCCTTCCTCACAGGCAATCCCAGAAATGGAGGTGTACCAAAGGAGGAGAAAGAGCTCCCAATAGTGTAAAACCCCAATGATGAGGTATATTTATTGGTAAAAAAACGTATAAAAGATTCCAATAAAACAGTTTAAGATTTTTTTGGTCTATTCATGTTGATCGTCCGGCGAATAGGATTTCTTCCCCTACCGAGATCAGTGATGTGGGAGCAAGTGACTCCAACGCTGGCCTAGCGGGAGCTCCGATGGTGAACAAGGACAGTCCGATCCGCAGGAGATATTGATAGCGGTCGGAAGTTAAGCAAGGACCTAAAACTACACACAACCCCAGAAGTGTTCTGGACGCAGCAACCACAAGAAGACGCAGGCCTTTACCATCTGCGCATGCGCCGACTACCAAACGATCACGGGAAGGAGCCGAGAGCCGAGCTCAAGCCTAACAAGTACTGATTCATAATGCCTTGCTTACTACTGTGTGATCACATGGTACCAGGGCCAATCACAGCGGCCCTGTACCATGTGATAGCTGTGACCAATCACAGCATCACAGTAGTTAAAAAAGCCCTGATCATCCCCTATGGTGGCACTGCACTGCTCTGGTGACAGTATGCAAAAAAAAGGAAAAAAAAATTAAGTTGTAATGGAAAAAATAATTAAAAATATATTTTCTTTTTACATACTGTCACCAGAGCAAGTGCAGTTTCACTATAATGATATTGTACCTCTATGGTGGTGATCATGTACAAAGGCTGGCTTCTCTGATATTACTGTCAGTGTCGCCAGCCATTATCTCTACAGCAGTAGTTTATCTGTCACCTGACCAGTGCTGCCAGTCAGAGTCCCTAATCACCGCCACATCAGTCAGTGTTCCTCATCACAGTCACCCGCTCACAGTGTCTCTAATCACCACAGTCCACTCACGGTGTGCTCCATTCACTAAAGCAGATCACATGTGATATTTAGGTGTCTGTACACATTTTCCCTAAATATTGCATGCGATCCTGGAACTGTCAATTCACTATGCCATGTTTCTCTATTTACCACAAAATGCTCTCATCAGTAATGCATAGAAGCCTAAAGATGGGAATATGGAAAATATTGGGGTTGATTTACTTAACCTCCTTGGCGGTATGGTTATGTCAGATTTTTGTGTCTCAAAGCAGTACATTTTTTCGCATGGAAATTTGGAGTTTTATATTGTAGGCCTGTAATTCTATAATAATAACTCACTTTAATCTGTCCAAACAAGAGTCTAGTAGACATCCCGGGTATGATAAAGTTTGAAACAACGACATCATAAATTATAATATAATAAATAACTATAAATAATTATCAAAAATGTTAATATAATAATAATAATAATACAATAATAATAAAATGTATTCAATAATGCAATCAAATCAAAACACTGAAATTTGCTTAGTTGCAGAATTGTCGCTGTCATCACTTTCAGTGTCTGTTGATGAATTTCCCCACAAATCAGTATCACTCAATTCTGCAAATGATTCATATTTATTATCACTGTTTTTTAGCTGGTCCAAAACCGCTTTTAACGTAAAGGGGCGCTTTTTGGATGCCATGGACATTCTCAAGTTTCCAGGCAGAAAGAATGGCATATATAATATAAAAGTGCATGCAGGGCAATGGCCAAAGCACTAGGGACAACAGGGATGTTAAATGATTTGATACAGTAATTTAATCTTACAGATTACAGTGTACTGTATGTGTTATGGGTTTTTCACTTTTTGAATTTGCCTCTGGGCTCTGCCCCCATGTGACGCCAGGGGAGGGAACCCAGAGGTATTGGGCGAAGATTCCGCCAGAGGACACAGCGGGGGGGAAATCGCAGGATCCAGGGGACAAGGTAAATGAATTTGCCTGGATCCTGCGATGCAATCCCGAGTGTGGCTCGGGGTTACCGCTTTTGGAAAATGAACCCCGAGCAACACTTGGGATAACCGCTAAGGAGGCTACATTATAACTAAAGGAACAAATGTTTTTCCTTAGTTTTGGATAGAGTGGAGGTGGATTAGAACATCTGTCAGTTTTTTATTATTGTCTGTGTCCCAATTAGGAAGATTTACCCTCTCTATTTGTCCTGTTTACCATTGTCATTAAAAGTGAAAGTAAAAGAAAATCCCACATTTTGGGTTGTCCCCAGAAAAGTAATAGAGGGTAAATCTTCCAATGGGCGTACAGATGACTAAAAACTAAAAAAAAATTGACAGGGGTTATAACTAGAGTTGAGCAAACCCGAACTCTAAAGTTCGGGTCCGTACCGAAACTTTGGGGTGTCCGGGACCCGGACCCGAACCCGGACTTTTCAAAAAAATTTTGGGTTTGGGGTTCTGGTAATTTTAGTAACAGTTCTGAAAATTGCTGTTAAAACGTCCTGGAAAGTCCTAGAGGTCTGCAAAAGGAAGGAAAATGGGGGTAAGGGTTGGACAAGTGCCCTACAAAGAAATGGGGACAGGGAAATAACTTAAAAGCATTTTAAACAAAAATCACATAAGAAAATCAAAAATGGAGGTGGATGTGGACCATCTTCAAACTGTGTGCGAAAAGTATTAATTAGCGGGATAACCCATATCCCTGTTCTACAATCATCTTAAAACTGTGTGTGAAACGTAAACAATAGCCGGGAGAAGCCATATCCCTGTTCTAAAATCATCTGAAAACTGTGTGTGAAACTTAAACAATAGCAGGTAGAAGCCATATCCCTGTTTTTAGAACAGGGATATGGCTTCTACCTGCTATTGTTGTGTAAGTTTCACACACAGTTTTCAGATGATTTTAGAACAGGAATATGGCTTCTACCTCTTATTGTTTAAGTTTCACACAGAGTTTTCAGATAATTTTAGAACAGGGATATGGCTTCTCCTAGCTATTGTTTAAGTTTCACACACAGTTTTCAGATGATTGTAGAACAGTGTTATGGGTTCTCCTGGCTAATTTTTTACTTTTTTCACACAGTTTGAAGATGATTTTATAACAGTGATATGGCTTCTCCCGCTAATTAATACTTTTCACACAGTTTGAAGATGGTCCACTTGTCTGACCCTTAACCCCATTTCCCTCCTTTTGCAGACCTCTAGGACTTTCCAGGACTTTTTTACAGCCATTTTAGTGCCTAAAAGTTCGGGTACCCATTGATTTCAATGGGGTTCAGGGTCCGGGTCAAAGTTCAGGTTCTGTCCGGACCCGAACCCGGACTTTGTCCCGAAGTTCGGCCAAACCAGCAGAACCCGAACTTCTAGAGGTTCGATCAACTCTAGTTATAACTCTTGTTTACTCTATCCAAAATGTAAAAAAGAAGTTTTGCCAATAGTTCTACTTTAAGGCAAATAGACTGTGCAATTTGAAAGTTGCTCCAGAGCTTAGTACATGAGGTAAAGCTTCACTTTACAAAGAATACCCAATTACACGCAAGGAAAAAAAAAAAGAAGCATTTTTGCTTGCACATGATTGGATGATTTGCCAGGTCTGCTGATTGAAAGCTGAAGAGTGGGACATTTTGAGTGAAAAGTGAAACAGTTTTGATTTTGACTGCTGGTGTTTGCTGTGTTTGCAGTTGTTTTAGTTTTATTTTTGGTTGCAGCTTTTTAATACTTTTTCTGTCATTTTTTAAATAGCTTTTTTTTCTTTCCTTCCTTCAGACTACTAATTAAGGGGAGTGGTTAATTGGTCACAGGTGATCCAGGTCCTATAAAACTCTCCAATTTCTGAGTTTGCCAGATCTGCTGGTTGAAAGCTTAAGGCCTCATACACACGGGCGTTTGCACAAAAATAAGCAAAACGCTGGGCCTGACGTCAGGGAAAAAACTGACGTTTTGCTTGGCGTTTTGCATTGATGTGAAGGCATGTTTTTTCACGCTAGCTATTTGCTGCGTTTTCTGCCTCTATTCAAAATCAATGGTTTCCTATGGGAGCCCATTGATTTGAATAGAAGCCGCACCAGAAGTCGGATCACGGTGATCCGACTTGCGGCGCGACTTGTGTGCTAGGTGTCTTAAAGGGGAACCCCACAAAAAAATTGCGTGGGGTTCCCCCCCAAGAGCATACCAGGCTCTTTGATCTAGCATGGAATTTAAGAGGAGCACCCACGCCGAAAAAAACGGTGTGGGGTCCCCCCCAAAATCCATACCAGACCCTTATCCGAGCACGCAGCCTGGCAGACCAGGAAAGGGGGTGGGGACGACAAGCGCCCCCCCCTCCTGGACCGTACCAGGCCGCATGCCCTCAACATGGGGAGTATGGGTGCTTTGGGGCAGGGGGGGGCTCTGCGCCCCCCACCCCAAAGCACCTTGTCCCCATGTTGATGGGGACAAGAGCCTCTTCCCGACAACCCTGGCCATTGGTTGTCGGGGTCTGCAGGTGGGGGCTTATCGGAATCTGGAAGCCCCCTTTAGCAAGGGGGCCCCCAGATGCCGGGCCCCCCACCCTATGTAAATGAGTATGGGGAACATCGTACCCCTACCCATTTACCCGGGGGAAAAAAAGTGTACAAAAAAAACCACTACACAGCTTTTTAAAATATTTTATTAAATCCGCTCCGGCATCTTCTCCCCTCTCTTCTTTCTTCGGCTCTTTTGCGGGGTCTTCTGTCTTCTGAGGGGTCTTCTGCGGGTCTTCTGTGGGGTCTTCAGCTCTTTTGCTGCTGTCTCCCCGGCTAGCTTCTCCCGTCACTGCTTCTTCTTCCTCTTCTAGAGATGTTGACTCGTCGCTCTCTTCCACTCGAATGCCGGGTCCGTGCTGCACGGTTGCCTTATATTGGCAACCACATCATGTGACATCATGAGGGTGGGGCTCATGATGATGTCATTGTGTGGCCCCGCCCCATGCCAATATAAGGCAACCACGCAGCACGGACCCGGCATTCGAGTGGAAGAGAGCGACGAGTCAACATCTCTAGAAGAGGGAGAAGCAGCGGCGGGAGAAGCTAGCCGGGGAGACAGCAGCAAAAGAGCAAAAGAGCTGAAGACCCCGCAGAAGACCCCTCAGAAGACAGAAGACCCTGCAAAAGAGCCAAAGAAAGAAGAGGGGAGAAGATGCCGGAGCGGATTTAATAAAATATTTTAAAAAGCCGTGTAGTGTTTTTTTTTTGTACACTTTTTTCCCCCAGGTAAATGGGTAGGGGTACGATGTACCCCATACTCATTTACATAGGGTGGGGGGCCCAGCATCTGGGGGCCCCCTTGTTAAAGGGGGCTTCCAGAGTCCGATAAGCCCCCACCCGCAGACCCCGACAACCAACGGCCAGGGTTGTCGGGAAGAGGCTCTTGTCCCCATCAACATGGGGACAAGGTGCTTTGGGGTGGGGGGCGCAGAACCCCCCCTGCCCCAAAGCACCCATAGTCCCCATGTTGAGGGCATGCGGCCTGGTACGGTCCAGGAGGGGGGGCGCTTGCTCGTCCCCAACCCCTTTCCTTGCTTGCCAGGCTGCGTGCTCGGATAAGGGTCTGGTATGGATTTTGGGGGGACCCTTTTTTCGGCGTGGGTGCTCCTCTTAAAATCCATGCCAGATCGAAGAGCCTGGTATGCTCTTGGGGGGGGGAACCCCACGCAAATTTTTTTGCGGGGGTTCCCCTTTAAGACACCTAGCACACAAGTCGCGCCGCAAGTCGGATCACCGTGATCATACTTCTGGTGTGGCTTCTATTCAAATCAATGGGCTCCCATAGGGAACCATTGATTATGAATAGAACGCCTGACGAGGCTTAACGCTGTGTATACAATGTTAAGCAACGTTATTGAGCGTTTTGCCGGCTCTGCATCAAAAACGCCATGATGCTGCAGCTTCAGAACGCACTGGTCCCACGTTTTAGAGGGCCATTGAATAACATGGAGAGCAGCAAAAAACGCCCAAAAATGTGGCATAACAAAACGCCCGTGTGTATGAGGTGGGACATTTTGAGTGAAGAGTGAAACAGTTTTGATTTTCACTGCTGATTTTTGCTGTGCTTACAGTTTTTTTTGTTTTCTTTTGGGCTTTTTCTTTGCAGCTTTTTAACACTTTTTCTGTCACTTTTTAGGGCTCATACACACACATGGATGTTTTTGAGCGTTTTTTGCAGCTCTCCATGATATTCAATGGCCCCATAAAAACCCTGACATTTTTGAGCTGTAGATAGTGTCGGTATCGGTTAGTGAGCTGAAAGCAGAACCCACGGGCAGTGCATTCTGAAGCTGCAGCGTTTGAGCGTTTTTGAAGCTGAGCCGGCAAAAAGCTCACTAAAGCGCATTAACGCTGTAGCGTCGTTAACCGGCGTTTTTAGCGCCAGCATTTTCAGGTTAAAAAATAACAGAGGAATGTTTTTTAAAACAAAATGCGTATTAATGCAGACGCTCACTAACACGCATTAACGCCGATGCAAAACGCAGACAAAATCGTGTTTTGGACGCCGATATTTTTCTTGATGTCGGTCCTGACATTACTGCTTATTTTTTTAATATGCCCACGTGTATGGGGCCGTAAATAGCTTTTTTCTTTCTATCCTACCTTCAGACTAATAATTGAGGGGAGTGGCTAATTGGACACAGGTGATCCAGGTCCTATAAAACTCTCTGTAGAACTAATTTCTGAGCTTGCTCATCCTTGAGCTTGCTACCCTTTTGCTTGCTGGACATTGACTAAGTGGTGAGTTAAAAACCAGAGTTTAAAACAGGAGATTATAACAGGAGTCTTCAAACCTGTAAGTAATATCTGAAATTTCCTGTTATTAGTGTTGTTGTATCTGGGAAAATGTGTGCTAGCAAGATTTAAGGTTTTGTACAGTGCACAGTGTGCCGCATGTATGCAACTATGGAGCAACAGGTCCAGGATGGATACCGCTGCGACAGATGTGAGCAGGTTGCCCTTTTGGAAGCTCGCATTAGAGACCTGGAGGAGCAAATTGCAATGCTGGGCAGAACTGTCAACCTTGAAAGGGGCCCTCTGCTCACTGAGCAGGTGGCTAGTAGGGTTAATGGGGAGGCTGGAGGGGTTAGTCGGGATTATAAGGTAGGTAGATGGTTTAATACAGTTAGAGGGAGTGGTAGGGGCTCACAGAAAAGGAAGACCAGTCCTGGGTTTGAGCACCCTAACAGATTTGCCAAGTTGAGTGAAGATGTGGTGGTGGCAAACTCAGAGGTGGCAGCCCTAGATGTCACTGCTTCTCCTAACAGCTTGATGAGCAGCCCATCTCATAGGGGTGGTAGGGGTAGTGCAGGTAGGCCTAGACAGTTGGTGGTAATTGGGGATTCTATAATTAGAAGGACTGATAGAATAATTTGTCGCCAGGATCACCTCAACCAAATGTTTTGCTGTCTCCCTGGTGCCAGGGTTCGGCATGTGGTGGACCGGTTTGATATATTACTGGGAGGGGCTGGGCATGACCCAGCTGTCTTGGTCCACATTGGTACCAATGACAGAATATATGGAAGGGGGAGGCTCCTTAAGAACCAATTTAAAGAATTAGGTTGCAAGTTGAAGGGAAGGACCTCCAAGGCAATATTCTCTGAAATATTGCTTGTGTCATGGCAACACAGGAATGGCAGGGGGAGATTAGAGCCCTGAATGCATGGCGAAAGACCTGGTGTAAGGAGGAGGGCTTTTAGAGCACTGAGCTGACTTTTCATAAGGGTGCAACCTATATGCTAAAGATGGTTTGCACCTAAATGGAAGGAGGTCTGTTGTGCTGGGGGAGAGGTTTATGGGAAGGTTGGAGGAGTATTTAAACTAGGATTGAGGGGGGGAGGGTGTATTAGATTATAAAGGGGTAGACAGGTCAGACAGGGGTCAGCCCCTATTGGTGGGTGGAATGGGGAAAGATGGGGGGAGGGCTATGGAAGATGATATGAAGGTTCCCGTGTTACAATCAACCATTGGAAATGGTACTGTTTGTACTGAAATAAAAAATATGCAACATACATATGCAAAATGTGCAAGTGAATTAAAGTGTTTGTTCACCAATGCCGGAAGCCTGCCAAGCAAAATAGGTGAGTTGGAAGCTCTGGTGCATGAGGAGAACTATGATTTAATTGGTATTGCTGAATCTTGGCTTCATTCTTGGCATGACTGGGATATTAACATTGCTGGCTATGCTCTCTTTCGAAAAGACAGGGTAAAATGGAAGGGTGGTGGTGTCTGTCTCTATGTGAGAAGTGATCTCAAAGCGAGTGTGAATGAGGACCTAGTTGATGGAGAGTGTGATGAGTCTGAAGAATTATAGGTAGATCTGCATATGGGTGTGCACACTACAAAGGTTATCATTTGAGTTTGTTATAGACCCCCCCGTGTTAAAGAGGAGGTGGAGACTCTGGTCCTTGCACATATGGAAAGAGCTGCAAGGACTGGGACAGTGATAATAATGGGGGATTTTAACTACCCGGAAATTAATTGGAGTAACTGCTGGGACAGTTAAAGGGCAAAAATGTATAAACCTATTACAGGACAGTTTATTGAGGCTCCAACTAGGAATGATGGACCTGGTAATATCAAACCATGCAGAGCTTATTACCAATATTCATATAAAGGAACATCTTGGTAACAGTGACTGTAACATGATTTCATTTAATGTAACCTGCAAGCAACAAATACATATAAGAAAGATAAAAACACTTAATTTTAAGAGAGCAAATTTTACAAGGGCTGCTCTCCAGGACTTAGACTGGGAGGGAATATTGGCATCGATGAACACAGAACAGAAATGGGAATTTTTCAAACAGACTGTATGTGAACTCACTGCAAAGTATATTCCCATAGGCAATACGTTTAAAAGGCTAAAAATAAAACCTATGTGGCTCACAGGCAAAGTTAAAATATAAAAATGAAGGAACACCTTTTAATGTTACAAAGAATAAAACAGAATATGTAAAAAGGAAATCAAGGACACAAAAATTCAAAATGAATGACAGATAGCAAAAGATAGTAGGACAAACCACCCAAAAATTCTTCAAATATATTAATCGTAAAAAGGTCAGGTCTGAGCATGTAGGCCCTTTACAAAATAATCTAGAGTGCGTGACTGGGGACAAAGAGAAGGCAAACTTATTAAATACATTAATGTAATACATTACATGCCATTGTATCTAATTTTTAGGGACTCCTTAATGGCTGGACTAGTACCACTGGATTGGCATAGGGCCAATGTGGTGCCCATATTTAAAAAGGGATCAAAGTCTTTACCAAGTAACTATAGACCTGTTAGTTTAACTTCTATAGCTGGGAAGATACCGGAGAGTTTAATAAAAGACCACATAGATGAGTTCTTGTTGGAAAAAAATGTTTTGTTTTTTTTTTTGCAAATATAAATTTTATTGAACTTCCACAGTGCATACAAGGCCACATCAATCACATTGGTACAGGTTGAGCCAAAGATAAAGTAGTCTTAACAGAGACAGTCGACTGGTTTCCTCATTTACATTAAGTACATTGGTGCATTTCTTGAGCCCAGACTAATCTACTGTTAATCTCTTTCTATGTCACATGCTCTCTAGGCCATGGTGAGACTCAATACGAAAAGTAGGTATGGCCTGTATGCACCTGTCACATTTTCCTTTATCTTTAAACAAAATAATAAAAACATAGGAAAAGAGGAGAAAGAAAAAAAGAAGAAAGAAGAATAGGGACGAAGACGGGAGAACGTAAGAGTATAGAGAAAGACCCCCGGGGGTGTGAAATGGATACAGAGTCAGAGCATAAAGGAAGTAAAGGAGAAGGCAAGGATGGGGAGGTAGACCCCAGAAGGGGGGGGGGGTGCAGGGCAGGACAAGTTGGATCAGGACTGATTGGGTCGGTCAAAATATGGGGGTCTAATGGCTCACAATATTTGCAATAGTGATTTCCCTTCCTCTGAAAGAGTGAATTGATTCCAGAGTTTCCATGTCTTGGCATGTTTCTCCTGTTGCTGATTTACCATGTGTACCAAGTTTTCCAGCTTATTAATATCCTCTATTTTACGGTACCATTCGGCTGACGTCGGGGGTGTCTGAGATCTCCAGTGGAGGGGGATGCACGATTTTGCGACGTTCAAGAGATGGCGGACTATGGATTTTCGATAAGTCTTTGCAGAAACTGTGACTGCGTGTAAGAGGAAAAAGGCCGGATCATCCTGGATTTCATACTCAACTAACCATTGGGTGACTTTCTTAACAGTGGCCCAGTATAAAGCAAGTTTTGGGCATGACCAAAAATGTGTAGGAGCATTCCCCTGTCCCCCAGGCACTGCCAGCAACGGTCAGATGTGGTCGGAAAAATATTTTTGAGTCGTGTACGCATAAGATACCACCGCGTGAGCAATTTATAATTGGTCTCTTGAATCCTTGTGCAGATGGATGATTTCAGGGAAAATATAAGCATAAGTTGGATTTGAGTGGGCGTAAAGTTACGGTGTAGGTCTGACTCCCACATTTGCAAGAATGGGAGGTCTGGTTGTGAGGGTGGGTCATTTAGGAGCCTATACATTTTAGATAACACTTGTGCGAGGTCACCGTCATCCGAGCAGTAATCCTCAAATGGGGTAAGCGGGCGGTTAAAGTGTTGCGGGGTGGGTAATGAGCCAAGAAAGTGTCACAACTGGAGGGCCGACCAAAATGTGAGCCTGAAGGGGCCTTCCCCACTACTCGGGGTCTCAATGGAAGGCCATGTCCCCATTTCTAAGAACTGCGCAGCTGTGATCCATCCAGCTTGGGGGTTGCCTATGATAGGATAGAGGGGGGGAGTCTGATGTGGAAAGAGAGTTCTTAGTGCATCTCTGTGACCAGATGCAGAGTGTCGTTCCCAGAAGTCGATGACTTTTCACTTTAGGAGGGAGGTGGGCATAACACCACAGGGCCCCTTCCAATGGGATTGGCGCCTGTGTTCTTTTGAGGGCTACCCATAGTTTCGAGTGACCATGTCAGCGCCAGTCCACCGAGTGGCCCAAATGGGTAGCATGATAATAATTCCTGATGTCAGGCATTGCTAAGCCGCCGTACATTTTGGAGAGTAACAGGAGGCGCCTAGGAAGGTGGTGTTTTTTATTAGCCCAGACAAATTTTAAAAATAGGGCATGGACCTGTTTAAAATAGGAGGCTGGGATTTTTATCGGAAGGGCCTGAAACAGATACAGGAGCTTTGGTAGTATGCACATTTTAAGCAGATTGCACCTCCCAAACCATGAATGTAATCCTTTGTGCCATGAGTCCAGTAGAAGGCGGATTTTGGTCAGCATTGGTAGGAAATTGAGGGCAAAGGTTCGGTTCAAGTTGGCGGGGATTATGGTACCCAAGTAGTGCAATGTCGATTTTGCCCATTTGAAATCCCATGGCTTCCGACTTGCCAAAATTGATCTTTCAGTTCGAGAGTGCTCCATATTGTGCAAATTCCTTCATCAAGTTCAGAAGTGACACCACAGGGTTGGTAAAAGAAAAAAATAAATCATCGGCGTAGGCCGAGATCTTACACTGAGAGTCACCGATTGGAAGGCCTGTGATATCGGGGTTATGTCTTATGGTGCAAAGAAAGGGCTCTAGCGTGAGGGCGAAGAGAAGCGGGGACAACGGGCAACCCTGTCGAGTCCCATTCAGTATCGGGAATGATTCTGACAGGATGCCGTTGGCCTTACCCTGGGCAGAAGGGCTTGAATAGATACGGGAGATCCAATTAAGGATCGTGTCCCCCAGTCCTATATGTCTGAGGACCAAGAACATAAACTGCCAGCTCACCCGGTCGAATGCCTTTTTGGCATCCATACTGGGGAAGACACATGGTGTGTGGGAATCACTGGCCAAGTGTATCAAGTTCAGGACTTTGGTGGTGTTGTCCCTCACTTCCCTTTGGGGGATAAAACCGACCTGGTCCAGGTGGACCAGGTCTGGGAGGTGTCGTGCCAGTCGGGTAGCCAGGATCTTTGAAAAGAGTTTGAGATCGACGTTCAGGAGCGAGATGGGTCTATAGCTGCCACAGAGGGCAAGATCCTTACCCTCTTTGAGTAGAACTGAGACATGAGCCCGCAGGGAGTCAGTAGGGAAAACTACCCCGGAACCCAGCTCATTGAACAGGGTGGTCATGTGAGGGCCCAGGATCGGCAACAGGGTTTTGTAATATTGAAGGGTAAACCCATCCGGCCCGGGCGCATTACCGGGTTTAGTCTATGCTATGGCCGTTCCCAGTTCTTCTATGGTAATGGGGTTGTTTAGTTCCTCACTAATCTCGGTGGTGAGGATGGGAAGTTGGGAGGATGACAGGTAGTCATCAATATTGTCTGGTGGACGGTGGAAGTGGGCAGGCTATAGAGGTTGGCATAGTATTCTTTAAATGCCCGTGCTATCTGTAGCGGTAGAACCGACTTGCGTCCATTCTGAGACGTGATATGGGGGATGTAAGTCCGCTGATTCAGTTCTTTGTCGGAATTTGCGAGCACCTTCCCACATTTGTTCCCTAATTCATACGCGATTTTGTGGCCTCTTTGTAGTGCAGCTTTGGCTCTATACAGGAGTAAGTCGTTAATTTGGATGCGTAATGTAAGTAGGTCAGAACCCATGGACGTGGTGGGGTTAAGTTTATGACGGGACTCCAACTCGTGTCGTTTTGTCAGGAGCAGATCCAACTGGGCTTGGCATTCTTGTTTAATACGAGAGCCGTGTTTTATAAGGATGCCACGGATCACTACTTTATGTGCCTCCCACACCACCCCCCAGTCGCAGTCCATGGTGACGTTGGTGTTAAAGTAATATTCAAGTTCTTTGGTGACTTTGGTGAAAACCTCCGGGAGCTGTAGGAGGCTTTCATTCAGTCTCCAAAAGCACTGGCATGTGGAGGCATTATTAGATAGGGTGTAAGTTAGTGTGACGGTTTGCGTGGTCAGACCATGTACTTAACCCGAAAAGCGCTGGCGCGGGGAGGCATTATTAGATAGGGTGTAAGTTAGTGTGACGGGTGTGTGGTCAGACCATGTACATAACCCGATTGTGGAGTATTGGACTGCGTGGAGCTGGTTATGTGGGACCAAGAAGTAGTCTATTCTCGTATAGACTTTATGCGGTGCCCAGTAGAAAGTGTAGTCCCGTTCTATCAGGTGATGTATACGCCATATGTCAATAAGTTGGGCTGCATGCAAGTGTTGGACCATCCGCCCGTGAAGTGCCTTGGAGACAGAGGATGCCCCCGTGGAAGTGTCAACATTCGGAGCCAAAAGAATATTAAAGTCCCCTCCCAAAATTGGTTGCCCTTTTCTGAAGTCCGACAATTTATCCAGGATCCGCTTAACAAAAAAGTCCTGGTGTTCATTGGGAGCATAAATTGTTCCAAGGGTCATTTGTGTCCTGCCGATTAATCCCTTGACAAATGCAAAGCGCCCCGTCTCGTCCGCCATCGTCCCTTGACACGTCCACAGTACTTTATTTGATATGAGGATGGACACTCCCTTCGATTTGGTCTTGTTAGTCCAGTGATAGGCCAGGGGGTAAAATCTATTTTTAAGGATGGGTAGTTTGTCTTCCCTGAAATGACTTTCTTAAATAAAGGCAATGTCTACCTTGTGTTGTTTCAGGTCATTGAGGAGCATGCGCCTTTTTTCTGGAGTATTGAGACCTTTCGCGTTAAGTGAAAAAATTTGGAGTCGGTCCATCACCAACTGCCCTGCCCAGCTGAGAGGGAAAGAAAAGAGAGAGGGTTAAAGGAAATTAAGGAAAAGAGACAGGAAGAGAGGGGAGGTTAAGAAGTAGAGAGGGAGAAGTCCGTAAGATCAGCGAACCACTGTCACCGTAGTTCGTCCTCTCAAGACTATCAAACACAAATCGCCCTTAGCAGAGGGCACACCCGGACCCAAAGACAGGTCTTCCTGTGCTGTCCTAGGTGGAGGTAGTAGCTGACACAGGCTCCAGAATACTCTCCAATGCCCGTCCCAGCCATCCCGGCCCTTAAAGGGACAGGTAAATAAACTGGTATAAGCCTAAAACAAACAGTAAAGCATAGTGTATTGCAGTTAAAGGCAACAAATTTCAAAAAAGGCATAACTACATTTTCAGTAATCAGACCCTGTCAGTCATAGAGAACATAACATTAACATGTGTAACAACTTCCCCCCCACCCGCTGCCCCCCACCCCCTTGCGTTGGTGCAGCAGCCGTCGGGCACGTCAAAACCGGGTTCATCCGGCCCTGGCAGAAACCTCATGGTCCAGGAAGTCTGTATTAGTCTAATTCAACCCCCCCTTTCCTGAAATCGGCAGCAGTATCGAATGGGGCCAGGTTAGGTTAGCAACCGGCATGCGCCCAGGCTAGGCAGGTGGGACTGTCCATGGAGGGTCAATAAATTCCAGGAGGTGGGCAATTGCCCATGTGAGGTGGAGAGTGAAGGGTTTCGAACAAGAAAAAATAATCCTCTTTGCATAACCCCCTCTTCCCCCACATAGTGCAACCATGGTTAGTGCTGCTGCCGGGGACTGTATAAAGGCAGACCTATGTCGTATTCCAAGGGAGGTTGCCTGAATGGGGTATACCAGGGGGGATTCCCCATATTGTTATTCCTAGTCCCTGCGGTAGCCCACTGGGTCAAGCGAGTAGTCCCCCCTCCACTCTCACCAGGCTAGCTGTCATGCATCCCATCATCTCACCGCCTCTGAGCAGGTCTTTAGGAAGAAGGACGTGGAGGGTTCCCACCCTCTATGCTGTAGCTATCATTCACCCCCATCAGCAGAACAACCACCAGTATTAATACCTGAGGGAGGGTGCGCAAGTTCAGCTTGCCTTTTGTCCTCAGCAAAAGTCCAGAGTGCACCCCAGTGTCTGGCAGGAGAGGGACGGTCTAGGGACAGGGGGTCAGGTCTGGATGTAGGTTGGAAAGTGGGGGCAACGGGTATCAGCCCAGTAGACAGCAGAGAGCAAAAGGCCAGCGGTGGATCAAGGGGCAGCAGACAGGGTCTGGAGGCATGTCAGGGACTTTACGACTCACGTACTTCTGTCGGTGATGTCCCCCAGGATCTCCGCCTGGATCTCTGAGGTCTGGATTGCGGACCTCTCCTAGGGGAGGAGGACAAAGGGTTTACGGTCCTTAGTAAAGATCACCGACAGGGGGTATCCCCATCTGTAAGTGGCTCCGGCGGAGCGAGCAAGCTCCAGCACTGGGCGCATCATAGCCCTCCTCTGCAGCATGGCCCGTGAGACATCCGGGAGGATCTTGATAGTTGCCTTGTCAAACTCTACTTCACCTGCTTCCCAGGCCTTTTTTAAGCTTGCCTCTTTATAGGTGTAGTGGTGCAGCCGGCAGATAACATCTCGGGGTCTATTGGCGTCCTCCGGCTTAGGACCCAGGGCCCGGTGGATATGATCAAATTCTAATTCGGCCGGGAGGGAGTCGTCTGGGAGGCTATGAAAAATAGCTGCAGCTGTTACCACCAGGTCCTCCGTTCCTGTAGCCTCTGGCAAGCCACCATAGCAGCAAGGGATGGCACGTCCCTCTTCATGTCCTGTAGGTCCTTGCGCCGTTGCTCCTCCAGGCAAGCTAGAATAGATTCAATGCCCTCGTCGGCAGCGCGTGGAGGAGGTCTCTGAGCTTGGGGTCAACCCAGGTAACCGAGGAGCAGGACTGTGAGCAGGAGGGTCCATGGTGGAGAGCCGGTAACTGATTCCAGCGATACCACTGGTGAGGCCGCCCGTGCACACTGGTCAGGGGTTCCCTGATGCAGGCCGTATGGCACCACCATCTTGTCTGCTGGGGAGGCCGTCTGAGGGCTGGAGAAGTAGTGGTCTATTTCACCTCCAGATTTAGTAGCTTTACTGGATTTTGTGCCTAAGTTACTTTTCTTTGCTTTTCTTTTTTTGGAGGAGTACATGCCTAGCCGTTATGGTAGAAAACGCCAGGATGGCTGGTGGAAGGCCAGGAGCTCTGTAGATGTGCGTCCTCACTCAGCCATAGTCAGGCCACGCCCCCGGAAAAAAATGTTTTAAGCAACAGACAGCATGGATCCACGAAAGGCAGAAATTGTCAAACAAACCTGATTTCTTTTTATGAGGAGGTAAGTAAAACCTTGGACAGAGGGGTGGCTGTGGACGTGGTATACTTGGATTTTGCAAAAACGTTTGACATAGTTCCCCACACACAGCTAATGTGTAAGGTAAAGTCTGCGGGCTTGGAAAGATCAGTTTGTAAATGGATAAAAAACTGGCTAAAAGACAGAATTCAGAGAGTAGTAGTTAATGATTCTTACTCTGAATGGTCTAAGGTTATTACATTATTGGAATCTGGTAAGTCTCATTCTTAGTAATTGATGATGAGAGACTTAAGACAGAAAATCGGTCAAA
>BLSH010108526.1:32396-44028 GCA_018402905.1 Glandirana rugosa
CATACATATGTCATAAATAAAACACATCCCCCTGATTATTAAAATTATTGTCCACCCACCAAAGGAGACTCTTACAGGCACATGACTTGTCACCATTAGATGGTGACTAATTAATTGCCGTCGGTGACGGTTTCTGTAGTACCGGTGAGACGGACGAGGACTTAGTCGGAACTGGTGTGTCGGACGTCTGTCTCCATTCTCCGACCGTAGGAGAGGACGGTTGAGTTCTTTGGTTTCCGATTTTTCGTTAACCCCCCATGTAGACGGGTTCCTCGTAATATGAGACATAGAGATTTGTAATTCTCTGCGCAGGTCTTTCTGCAAGGCAAGCAGCATAGACTTTAACATTACTTCAGAGACTGGATTGTCTGTGACAGGGATAGCTGCTAGTGCTGGGGTAAACACTGTGTATAATGCTCCTTGGGCAGATGTACCCCCCAATTGCTTTTTAGCCTTTGGTTTCTTGAGTTGGCAGGAGAGGATGCCAGCCTCTTACCTCTGTCTGCAGGCTGTGTGGTCAAGGCTGATTCAGGAGCAGGCAGAGTGGCCATGATGTCTTTGGCAGTGGCTGCCGTTAATTAATCAGTGGTAGATTACCACTGTTCAGTACACGGACATTCTCAGAGGAAACCACCCACCTGTTATTAAAATTATTAGTCCCCCTACACAAAATAAATACTGTATACATACACACACACATTATATATACACATATATATATAATATATATATATATACAGTATCTCACAAAAGTGAGTACACCCCCTCACATTTTTGCAAATATTTTATTATATGTGTTCATGTGACAACACTGAAGAAATTACACTTTGCTACAGTGTAAAGTAGTCAGTGTACAGCTTGTATAACAGTGTAAATTTACTGTCCCCTCAAAATAAATCAACACACAGCCATTAATGTCTAAACCGCTGGCAACAAAAGTGAGTACACCCCTAAGTGAAATTGTTCACATTGGGCCCAATTAGCCATTTTCCCTCCCTGGTGTCTTGTGACTCGTTCGTGTTACACGGTCTCAGGTAGGTGTGTTAAATTTGGTTTTATCACTCTCACTCTCTCATACTGGTCACTGGAAATTCAACATGGCACCTCATGGAAAATAACTCTCTGAAGATCTGAAAAAAGAATTGTTGTCCTACATAAAGATGGCCTAGGCTATAAGAAGATTGCCAAGACCCTGAAACTGAGCTGCAGAATGGTGGCCAAGACCATACAGCAGTTTAACAGGACAGGTTCCACACAGAACAGGTCTTGCCATGGTCGACCACAGAAGTTGAGTGCACATGCTCAGCATCATATCTAGAGGTTGTCTTTGGGAAATAGACGTATGAGTGCTGCCAACATTGCTGCAGAGGTTGAAGGGGTTAGGGTTTAGCCTGTCAGTGCTCAGACCATATGCCACACACTGCATCAAATTGGACTGCATGGCTGTCATCCCAAAAGGAAGCCTCTTCTAAAGATGATGCACAAGAAAGCCTACAAACAGTTTGCTGAAGACAAGCAGACTAAGTACATGGATTACTGAAACCATGCCCTGTAGTCTGATGAGACCATTATAAACGTATTTGGTTCAGATGGTGTCAAGCGTGTGTGGCGGCAACCAGGTGAGGAGTACAAGGACAAGTGTGTCTTGCCTACAGTCAAGCATGGTGGTGGGAGTGTCATGGTCGGAGGCTGCATGAATGCTGCCGGCACTGGGGAGCTACAATTCATTGAGAGAACCATAAATACCAACATGTACTGTGACATACTGAAGCAGAGCATGATCTCCTCCCTTCAGAGACTGGGCCGCATATCAGTATTCCAACATGGTAACAAGCCCAAACACACCTCCAAGACGACCACTGCCTTGCTAAAGAAGCTGAGGGTAAAGGTGATGGACTGGCCAAGCGTGTCTCCAGACCCAAACCCTATTGAGCATCTGTGTGGCATCCTCAAATGGAAGATGGAGAAGTGCAAGGTCTCTAACATCCACCAGCTCCGTTATGCCATCATGGAGGTGTGGAAGAGGACTCCAGTGGCAACCTGTGAAGCTCTGGTGAACTCCATGCCCAAGAGGGTTAAAGCAGTGCTAGAAAATAGTGGTGGCCACACAAAATATTGACGCTTTGGGCCCAATGTGGACATTTCCACCTAGGGGTGTACTCACTTTTGTTGCCAGCAATTTAGACATTAATGGCCGTGTGTTGAGTTATTTTGAGGGGACAGCAAATTTACACTGTTATACAAGCTGTACGCTCACTACTTTACATTGTAGCAAAGTGTAATTTTTTCAGTGTTGTCACATGAAAAGATAGAATAAAATATCTACAGAAAAGGTCGTTCGCAACCTTCACTCGGTTATGTTTATTTGGTATTTGTGATTTTCAGGTTTTTTACATATTGATGCCTTCCATATAAGTTTGAAAGACTTTTGCTATGTTCTCTTTATCCTTATCACGCCTAGCCCAGGGATATGTATGTCAGTTCTACATTCATGTGCTCATGTACATCAACGGTATGTATATGTTATTGTTTTACGGCTATGACCGGTACATTTATGATAATTCTTTTGCATACGATACTCTGTTATGTGTGAAAAATCTCAATAAAAATTATTGAAATGAAAAAAAAAAAAAAATATCTACAGAAGAGTGCGCATGCGCCGGCCCCCGCGATGGCTGCGTGATCTCGGAGCTCCAACCCGCTCCGTCCAAGCAGCCCACCAGCAGCTTCTAGCAGGGTCGCCTACCCCACATCCAGGAAGCCCCCCGCGGCGGTCACCCACAGGAGAATCTACCAGGGCCCCGCGGCCCGGCACAAACAGCAGCGTGCAGACGAGGCCGTGGCTGTGGCCTACCACCGTGCGGAGCACCGACGGACCACGGAGGCCGCACAGGGGACCAGGTTCCCCCCGAGCCCGATCCACTCTGAGGTCAGCTGATTATAAGGGCCTACTGGGGAGCCGCGGAAAGCCATCTTTGAAGCCGGTGGGAGAGGCTGGGGCTGAGGCCTATGCTCCCATAGGGCGCATCCCAGATTCCCAAGAAACAGACTACCAGTAACCCCCCTATCAGCATCCCGGAGCCTTGGGGGTCCCCCATCCTCCTAAAGCAGAAGCCCCTTTAGGGCAAGACTCAGGGGATCTGGTCCATAGCCCACAGAAAGCAGGAGAGTTCAGGGTTGGAGGCCCCGCACTGACGCAGAGGGACATCAGTTCTCCAAGCCGAGCGGACTTTCGGCCCCTTTGCTTCCCTTAAAGGGAGGCTTTTCCTGGGAATCTTTCCTCATGTATGCAGCAGCTGTGTGGAGAGACTTAACCAAACATCCAGGTTTCTCGACCAAAACCCCTGAAAATTCCCCATTGCCCCCTGGAACCCAGTCCATTCTAAAGAACAACCCAGAGGACATGGAGGCGGGTGCGGAAGGGGGCTCGAAAATTCTTCCCAGGCCAGGACTTCCAGCCCCGGATCGCATCAAACCCCAGATCCTTTCCCCAGCCTCTACAGTATCCCTCCTGGAGAGGACTCTAGATGAGATGTTCGCTTCCCCGTCAGGGGACCGGGCTCCCAACCCAGAGCCCCATTCCTCCAGTATGGAGGAACCCTCAATCCAAAAGGGCTAAAGACTCACACCACCTTGATAGTGGTATTGTTGAGGTTCTGCTCATTGATTGATTGACCTGACTCCAGTCGACAGGTCTCCTTTCCCCTGAAATGGAGCTGCATTTTTTACTTTTTTTAAGTTTCTCAAGAAGTTACAATTATTTTATAGTTTGGTATTATTTTAATACATTTATGTGGGGGTTCCCACCTGTGCCCAGTATTAAGTTCTCTCTGGGCCAGGGGGGGACACTTGGGCTTAACGTGGCCCTTGGCTCCGGCTCTGCCCCACCCAGCCCCATTACCTGTTTTGGGGGGCCTTGGTGGGGGGGCGCTGGGTACAAGGCTTTCTGCGGTCCTATCTACAGATCTGTCAGGATCTCAGCTAGTATGGGATCCGGGTTCTCATTTCCAGCTGTTGGTTTTCATATTGTTTATGATTTATGTCTTCAAGTGTTGAAGTATTGCTTTTGAAGCCGATTTGGCTTCTCTTCCTCATTTGACGGGTGGCTCCCTGGGGCTGGGGGGCTGGGGCTGAGGGGGATAGCCCATTTTTGGGGCTCCCTCTCCTCTCAGGTCCCGTACATCCAGCCCCTCTCCCCGTGTTTGGGGGCGGGGCCAAAGGGACGATTCTGCCCTAGTAAGGTAACAGAATGTTAGTCTTGAGGGGCTAGATCCGATATATCTGTTATGTATTGGGCTGTCTCATGGGCGGGGTGGTAGGCATGCTCCTCCTTCTGCCCTCGGGAGCAGAAGTGTTTCAGTTGATGAGGCAGATGTGTTTAGATCACTCTCGAGGTTTGGGAGCCAGTGTTCTGGCTCCCATCTCCCGGACAAGCAGGGGATCGTCAGAGATTGTCCAGCTTCCCCCTCTCTCACTCTTCCTAACGTTTTTCTTTTCTCTTCATCCTTCTCTTCTCTTTTCTTCCATGTCTCTTTCCCTTCTCAGTCACCAGGGAAGCGGTCTCTCATTGGACATCAGAAGTCACCAGGCACTCGCTCAATGCAAGGTGAGGTTCCACCCCTACCCTTCACGAGGTCTGGTGAGTCAACCCACAGTGATGCATATAGCCCCCCTAGGTCACCATGAAACCCTCTCCTAACCCTCATTGATTCTGAAATTTGTGTCTCATAATGTCCAAGGCCTAAATTCCCCCTTAAAATGCAGAAAGTACTTTCAGTCCACTCACTCTCAGCATCTCAAGGTTCTCATGCTCCAGGAAACCCATTTCCCCACTCAATTTAACCCGAAATTTATAAATGCGAAATTTCCTCAATTCTTCCTAGCAAACGCCCCAGATAAAACAAGAGGGGTGGGAATTTTCTTTTTGAAAGGAGCAGGGTTTAAATTTCGACAGATAATCAGAGATCCAGAAAGTAGATACATCATATTGGTGGGGGAACTCAAGGGTCACCTTTTCACCCTTGTGTCACATTACACTCTTAACCAGGGTCAGGGACAATTTTTCCGGTCCATGCTAGAATCCCTTTCCCCCTATTTTTTTTTTTATAATTATTTTTATTGAAGTTTTTCAATAATACATAGAAAACGAACATTAGGTTCATATCAAGAAGGTCATAGCAGTATCAGCAGTACAGATGTTATCTTGTTAGGTGTTAGGAGAAATCCTGCTAAAGATGGCTTTTCTGTGCCGATTTACACGTTAGAAACGGCACCAACCGGCTCTATTTCAACCCAGCTCACCCTACAGCAAGTGCTGTCTGATCTACAGCGTTTCCTGAAGTGTTCCGTGACTACTTTCCTGAGATTTCCTGTACCTGTGACCTGGCTTGCCCTACTCTGCATGAACTCTGCCTGCACCGACCCTCAGCTTGCCTACGACCCTTCTTCTGTCTGATCCTTTGTACCTCTGCTGCTCGCTTGTTGACGACCCTGCCTGTACCCGACTATCCGCCTGCCTGCTCCTACTGTACCGCACTAGTCCAACAGTTACCGTCCCGGCCTGTACGACCAATCTTCTGCCTAGCACGAGCCTCTGAGGGATCTGTACATCATCATCTGCAACCATCTCAGCCCTCGTGCCCCCTGTGCTCCGGAGCTTCCTGTCTACTCTATCAGGGGTTCCCGTGTAGGGGTGATGGCTCGTGTAGGTGTGCCACCCGCTCTGGATAGACTCATTGATCTCGCTGTCCAAATAGACCGGCGCTTCAGAGAGCACAGGGCGGAAAGTTCCGGGAGAAGTCTTCGGCCTAAATGGATGCTACCTCATGCTTCCGGCTTCCCTAGCTCCTCTCCTGTCTTCGCCGCCAAGCCCACCTCTCCTCCTCCGACTAAACCTGAACCCCAGCAGCGGGGGGTAGTGCATTCAGCGCTTACCTGTGAAGAGAGACAGCGCCGAAGGAACCTGGATCTCTGCCTCTATTGCAAAGAGCCAGGGCACTTTGTGCGAGCCTGTCCTGCCAAGTTAGGAAGAAGCCTGGCTACCTTCTCTGCTCCTGTACCCAGCAATGCTGCTCATCTCACTCTCTCCATAGTCCTGCAGCTCCCTGGAAAGTCTGTGGCCATCCATGCAATCCTCGACTCTGGAGCCTGCAGCTGTTTTGTGGATCTATCTTTTGCTGCACAACAGGGGATCCCCCTGCGACCAAAAGACCGCAGGATGGCGGTGCACCTGGCTGATGGAACCACCATTAAGTCTGGCCTAGTCACGCAAGAGACTGTTACCTTGCCTACTACCTAGGGCCATCAGGAGCTTCTCATTCTGGACGCAATCGCCTCTCCTCTCTTCCCTGTCATCCTCGGCTTACCATGGTACCAGGCCCACAATCTGACCATCAATTGGGATACAGAGGACATCAAGTTCCAATCCCAATATTGCCACAGGCATTGCCTCCCAACGAAACCTGGGGCGGAGCCGTTCCTACTTTGCATGGACTCTGATCCTGAATCTGACATCTGCCAGGCCGTCCCCAGTGCCTACCATGATTTTCTGGACGTGTTAAGCAAGAAGAGGGCTGAGGTCCTTCCTTCCCACAGACCGTATGACTGTCCCATTGAGCTTCTGCCCTGTGCCGAGATCCCCTTCAGGAGGATCTACCCGCTCTCTGAGCTTGAACTGAGCACTCTCAAGTCTTACATTGACGAGAATCTCAGCAAGGGGTTCATTTGTCCATCCACCTCCCCAGCTGGGGCAGGTATCTTCTTTGAGGAGAAAAAAAATGGTACGCTGCGCCCATGTATTGACTATCGGCAGCTCAATAAAGGGACAATTAAGAACCGTTACCCTCTCCCTCTGGTACCAGAACTTTTTCAACGCCTGGGAACAGCCACCATCTTCACTAAGCTAGACCTCCGTGGAGCCTAAAATTTGGTGCGAATCAGGGAAGGCAATGAATGGAAGACGGCCTTCCGCACCCGCTTCAGCCACTATGAGTATTTAGTGATGCCATTCGGCTTGTGCAACACCCCTGCCACGTTCCAGCACTTTATTAGCGACATCTTCAGGGACTTCCTCAACCTTTTCGTCATTGTATATCTGGATGATATCTTGATTTTCTCCCCTTCCTTAGAGCTCCACCGCAACCATGTGAAACATGTACTGGGTCATCTCCGTCAACACGGACTTTATGCCAAGCCAGAAACGTGTGAGCTCGAGCAGCGCAGTGTACAATTTCTGGGACTTATTATCTCCGTTGGAGGTATCAAGATGGACCCTCAAAAGGTGTCCACCATTTTGGACCGGCCAGCCCCGATTTATAAAAAAGATAATCTAGCGATTCGTTGGATTCGCAAACTTTTGCAGAAAATTAATTTGGGGGTTCTCGTCCATAATCTCACCCATCACTCAGCTAACCAAACAGGGTACCCCCTTCCAATGGATTCCCAAGGCGCAAACTGCTTTTGAAAGACTCAAGGATCTGTTAACCTCAGTGCCCATCTTGCAGCATCCAGACCTGACTCTTCTTTATGTTCTGGAGGTGGACGCATCTGAGGTAGCGGTCGGGGCAATTTTCTCCCAGAGGCAGGGTACCAAGGCGCTACTACATTCGGTAGCGTTCTTCTCCCGCAAGCTGTCACCTGTGGAGAAGAATTATGATGTGCGAGGTCGGGAACTTCTGGCCATCAAATCTGCATTGGAGGAATGGCGGTACCTGTTGGAAGGGGCAGCACATCCAATCCTCATCTATACTGACCATAAAAACTTGGAATATTTGAGGGTTGCCAAGAGACTGAAGCCCCGACAAGTCAGATGGGCACTGTTCTTCACCCGATTCACCTTCCACATCACCTACAGGCCCGGGTCAAAGAATACCAAACCGGGCTCCCTTTCGCACATGTTCAATGCACCTGGAGCCCTGGTATCGCCCTATACCATTCTGCCATCAGGAAGCTTTTTACTTCTTCAGGAAGATGTGCTGACTTGGATCCATCAAGCTACTAACCCCATTCCTGGAACCCCGCTCCTATCTAAAGACGACAACCACAGGATTTTCATACCAGAGAACCTGTGAACCGCCTCCCTTGACCTCTGTCATGACCATCGGCTGGCTGGGCACTTCGGTGTGCGCAAAACTACTGAACTGTTACAGCGCACGTTTTGGTGGCCCCAGTGGGGCGCGGCTGCAAGCTTTATGTGGACTCCTGCACTATCTGCAACCGGTGTAAAGGAAGCAAGACCCGGTCTTGGGGCCTTCTCAAGCCCTTGCCCATCCCAGAGAGACCTTGGAGACATATCCATGGACTTTATCGTGGAGCTACTCCCTTCAGAAGGGTTCTCCACCATCTTCGTGGTAGTGGATAGGTTCTCCAAGATGGCCCACTTCTTGCCCATGAAGCGCACACCTTCTGCCGCAGAGACTGCTAAGATCTTCATCAAGGAGATCGTGAGACTCCACGGGATACCGACAGATGTGGTGTCCGATCGTGGAGTGCAGTTTACCTCCAAATTATGGAGATCCTTATGTAAATCCCTGAAGATCGGCCTGTCATTATCTTCTGCTTACCACCCCCAGACGAACGGCCAGACGGAGCGTACAAATCAAACGCTTGAGCAATACCTGCGCTGTTTTTCCTCTTCCACTCAGGATGACTGGTTTACGCTCCTACCGCTGAGTTTGTGTGCAGCAATTCTTCCCACTCCGCCACTCAGCAGTCCCCTTTTTTCACGAACTATGGATTCCATCCTGCCTTCTTGTTTAATGCATGTCCCGAAAATCCGGTGCCAGCCGTGGCTAATCGAATGGAGTTTTTCACCTCTAACAACAAACTCCTACAGGAGACAATGGCAAGAGCACAGGCTGTTAGCAAGGAGAGTTATGACAAAAGGAGACATGGCGAATTGCACCTGGAACCAGGCAGTTTAGTCTGGCTATCGAGCACTAATCTGAGACTGGCATGCCCGTCCAAGAAATTGGGCCCAAGATTCTTTGGTCCCTTCCCTATCAAGAGAAGGATTAACGATGTGGCATATGAATTGGAGTTGCCTGAATCGTTTCGTATCCACCCTGTCTTCCACGTGTCCCTGTTGAAGCCTAAGATCTCTGACCCTTTTCCAGATCAGAAGACAGACCCACCTGCACCAGTGCTGGTCGACGGGATGGAGGAGTTTGAGGTAGAATCCATTTTGGACTGTAGGAGGAGAGGTGACGGCGTCCAGTACCTGGTTTAATGGAAGGGATATGGGCCCGAAGAAAATTCATTGGAGCCTGAAGAGAACCTACATGCGGAGAATTTGATTAAGTCCTTCTGGAGAAGATTCCCGGACAAGAGAGCCTGTCTGGGCATCCTGAGGCTGCCCCTTTGGGGGGGGGGCGGCAATGTTAGGAGAAATCCTGCTAAAGATGGCTTTTCTGTGCCGATTTGCGCGTTTGCGTGCGTTCATGCACCTGTGCGTGCCGGCGCCGGAAACTGCACCAAACGGCTCTATTTCAACCCAGCTCGCCCTACAGCAAGTGCTGTCTGATCTACAGCATTTCCTGAAGTGTTCCGTGACTACTTTCCTGAGATTTCCTGTACCTGTGACCCGGCTTGCCCTACACTGCATGAACTCTGCCTGCACCGATCCTCAGCTTGCCTACGACCCTTCTTCTGTCTTATCCTTTGTACCTCTGCTGCCCGCTTGTTGACGACCCTGCCTGTACCCGACTATCCGCCTGCCTGCTCCTACTGTACCGCACTAGTCCACCAGTTACCGACCCGGCCTGTACGACCAATCTTCTGCCTAGCACGAGCCTCTGAGGGATCTGTATATCATCATCTGCATCCATCTCAGCCCTCGTGCCTCCCATGCTCTGGAGCTTCCTGTCTACTCTATCAGGGGTTCCCGAACCAGGGCCGCAAGAGAGGTTGCCTGCTGCATGGTCATACTCACCCACCAGGTACGTGACATTAGGTAATAAAATACAAAAATGCACATCAGGTGAACATTGGAAGAAACAGCATAAATGTAGTGAGAATTTCTCATGTAAGATCCAAAGGTAAGACTGTAAAAATAGCTCTTAGGAGGATCTGGTGAACCTCATACAACAGGGTAACTGGCCTTGAAGGGACTAAAGCTCGGTGAAGCAGGCTTTTAGGGTGGAATGTCAGGGGAGCTTGTTGGATCATGGGCGAGGGCTGGAGTGGTTGAGTCCCGAATTTTGAGTTTTCCTAGAGAGTTTGAAATGTCCGCTTTTAGGTACTACTCCGATAGTTTAAAGGGAGCCATACACTGCTTTTTTTTCAAAAAACGTTCGGGTTCGGGTTCTGGGTTCTGGTAGTTGATCACACATGTTGAATAGCTGCAGGGCAGCCAATCAACAAGCGTTTCACTGGTTTGCCCTTAGAAGCCATCACAGCCATGCCACTAATGGCATGGCTGTGATTGACCAGTGCATCATGTGACCCAGCCTCTATATAAGCTGGAGTCACTTGATGCTGCAGTCACATGCTCTCTGAGACTCTGAATCGTATAGGGAGAGGAAGCTGCCAACGTTTTTGTGAGGGACAGATTGCAGACATTTTAACATCTGATCCTGCATTCTGAGATTACTACTCTGCATAACACAACGATCGCTACGATCGTACACAACGATCAGATTGTGGGAGTAATTTGAGATTTCACATACTGCTGCTTTGAGTGACAGATTGCAGATCAAACCCTGCATTACACAACGATCTGACTGCACTAGGTAGAGGCTTCTGCTTAGAGGGACAGATTATTGTTCAAAAACTCCTATAGGGCCAGGTTCCAGCTGTTGCTATAAGTGACACATTATTGTTCAAAAATCATCTCCTAGTTCTAAAGGGAGAGCTTCCAACTGTTGCTGTAAGTGACACATTATTGTTCAAAAATCATCTCCTATTCATCATATGCACTGTATCTGTTGGTATTGATATGACTTATTCTTCAATAAAAATCTATTGAAAAAAAAAAAAAATCATCTCCTAGTTCTAAAGGGAGAGGTTCTAGCTGTTGCTGTAAGTGACACATTATTGTTCAAAAATCATTTCCTAGTTCTAAAGGGAGAGCTTCCAGCTGTTGGTGTGAGCGGTGCATTTCTTGCTCCAAAATAAAAAGTCCGGCTACATTGGTGTTTTCAAAAAAAAAAAAGGTATTAATTGGTATTAATAAATACTTACATAGGGCTACATAGTACACTTGTGGGCACAATGAGGAGAGCAAATAAGGGACATGGTCATGGTGCTGCTGGTGATGCTGGTGTTGGTGGTGTTGGTGAACCTCCTGTTGGAAGGAGAGGACATGGTCGAGGTGTGCCAGCTACACGAACAAGGGAAACACCTTCCTCAGCCAAGAGCCAACAGAACCTTCACTGGTATATGGTAGGCCCGAATGCCCCTCAACGATTGGTGGAGCCAGAACAAGTACAGACGATAGTAGATTGGGTGTCTGACAATGCCTCCAGTTCCTTCACATTGTCTCCCTCCCGGTCCCTTGATGAAAGCTCAGAATTGGCACCTGAAACCCATGGCCATCTGTCTTTCACCTCAGCCCCTTGTAAATTAGCCAAGCAGTCTGAGCCCCAAGTCCTTCAAGAGACTCTTATGCTTTTTGATGACTCTCCTGGTGTGCTTT
>BLSH010108557.1:22640-40972 GCA_018402905.1 Glandirana rugosa
GTCCGCTAGGGACTTTTGTGTAGTCAAGTCCCTTCGGATAGTGCGGAGGTTGATTAGAAAATGGTGAAGGTGGTCGAGTGAGGGGTGTCAATGTTGGAAAACATGGTGGACGGGGTGGAAGTGGTAAAAGATTAGTTGGAGGCGTGATAGGCTTCCCTGAACTGATGTGTTTTCAGGGATCGCCTGAAGGCAACTAGAGTAGGAGATGGCTGGACAGGTTGAGGTAGAGAGTTCCAGAGGATGGGAGAGGCTCTGGAGAAGTCCTGGAGACGAGCATGGGAGGAGGTGACAAGGGGGCTTGGGAGTAGGAGGTCTTGAGAGGAGCGGAGAGGATGGTTTGGGTGATATCTGGAGACAAGATTGGTGATTTAGCTCGGGGCAGAGTTGTGGATGGCTTTGTATGTTGTGGTTAGTATTTTGAATTTTATTCGCTGGGCGATCAGGAGCCAATGTAGGAATTAGTGAAGAGGGGTGGCAGACACTGAGCAGTTGGTAAGGTTGATAAGTCTGGCAGCAGCATTCATAATAGACTGAAAAGGGCATAACCTATGGAGAGGTAGGCCAATGAGAAGGGAGTTGCAATAATAAAGGTGAGAGATAACAAGGGAGTGAATAAGGAGCTTGGTGGTTTCATTTGTTAGAAAGGGGTGTATTTTAGAGATGTTACGGAGGTGAAGTCTACAAGCTTTCGACAGCAATTGAATTTGGGGCTGAAAGGACAGGTCAGAGTCTAGGATTACACCTAGTACCCTGGCATGAGGGGAGGGATTGATGGCTGCATTATTGATGTCATGGAGGGGGGCACAGGCGGGGGGGGAGGGGATATTACTAGCTCGGTTTTAGAGAGATTTAGTTTAAGGAAGTGGTGTGACATCCATGCTGATATGTCAGTTAGCAAGTTAGTAATGCGAGAGGAGACTGAAGGAGTGAGGTGAGGAGTAGACAGATAGATTTGAGTGTCGTCAGTATATAAGTGGTATGGGAAGCCGTGGGCGGTTATCAAGTGACCAAGGGAGGAGGTGTAGATAGAAAATGGGTCCAAGAACAGAGCCTTGGGGTACCCCTATAGAAAGGGGCAATGGAGAGGAGGAGACAGAGTTGTAGGTAACACTGAAGGAGCGCTGTGATAGGTAGGAGGAGAACCAGTATAGAGCAGAGTCTTGGAGGCCAAGGTACCGGAGTTTATTGAAAAGGAGTGGGTGGACGACAGTATCAAAGGCTGCAGAGAGGTCAAGGAATATGAGTATAGAGTAGTGGCCATTGGTTTTGGCAGTTAGTAAATCGTTAGTGAGTTTTAGTTAAGCGGTTTCCGTGGAGTGCTGCGACCGAAAGCCAGACTGTAGGGAATCAAGAAGGTTATTTTTACTGAGGTAGGAGCTAAGACCATTGTAGACTAAGCGTTCTAGAAGCTTAGAGGTGAGCAATGAGATGGGTCTTAAGTTGTTCAGATTGGTGGGGTCCAGTGAGGGCTTTTTAAGTATGAGAGTGATCTATGCATGTTTTAGAGGGGAGGGGAAGGTGCCACTAGAGAGGGAGAGATTTAAGGTCTGAGTGAGGGAGCATAGGATAGAATAAGAAGGCGACCATAGTAGTTGTGAGGGAACAGGATTCAGGGGACAATTGTTTAGGTTGGCATCTGAGAGAAGTTTTGTAACCTCTTCAGTAGCAGCCAGTTCAAAAGAGGAGAGTGTTGACTGTGCTGTTAGGCAAAGTATGTTGGATGGGGAAGAAGTACGCACAGTGGCGGTGTCCTCGCCTATTGCATCAATCATGTCTTTGAAGTGCTTGGCAATCTCTTGGGCAGTGATTAAGTTAGTGGGTAGAGGGGGTGGGGGGAGAAGCAGAGAGTTAAAGGTTGAGAAGAGCCAACGGGGACTGGATGACAAGGTATTAATACGAGAGACAAAGTAGGCTTGTTTGGCAGCATGGAGGCAGGAATTGTATCTTAGGAGGGCAGATATATATAGGGTGAAGTCCTGCAGGCATTTGGTTTTACGCCACAGACGTTCAAGAGCATGGCAATGTCTCTTGAGATATATATATATATATATATATATATATATAATCATTGTAATTTAAGTTTACCTTTAAAGTCCCAATAGTGTCTTGGCGTGTCTATTTGGATAATAACAACAATAATCTCAACTGAATTGGAAACATATTCCTACCTTTTGTGATGTCACACATTTATTAATAACATAAGTATAGAACAGGTGTAAAATGGCACTTTCCCTTTAAACATATCTATCTATTCTACAAGTACTCGAGTCCTACATGCAACAAATGGCATTTCAATAAAAACTACTAATTAGAGCTGTCTATGAGGTGGACTCGAAATCAATACTACACACTGAGGGCTGGCAGATCTGTCTAAAGCAGTTCATCAGCTGTTCAGAGAGCGGGTCATTCTGTGAGACTGTGATGCCCCCTGACTAAACTTACTTGATGCTGGGAGTCATATTGATTACTAAGACAATAGAATCCTGGGAGAATCAGAACCAAATTATACTGTAATTACTATTAGGTCAAATATATGCAAAACATCTCACTGAAGGTATTTTATGTGGAATTAGACTTTAGTTAATGTTAAAATTCATAAAAAAAATTGCTTCATGGTCATTTTATAGGGAACATAGAATAAAGGGACTTTTTCCTGGAAAACACCTAATTCAATATTTATTATTGATTTTAAAATAATTGTTGCACTTGGGGCATTTGAGATCTGTTTGAGATCAGTTTGGATTAAGGTTGAAGTCAGTTTTGATTTAGGTTGAGGTCAATTTAAGTATACAGTTAGTAATAAGATCTGATTTAAAGTAGAATTTTGAGCTAAAAGTATCTAATCTTAAAACTGCTCCCAATCCTTTCTGACACCTATACTAACTACCATGTAGAATAAAGATGTATATACTTACCTATTCTCAGAGCGCTCTGGTCTGGTCATGTGATCTCCACTGAGGGGTGACATCACCCATAGGCTTACTATGGGCCATCCATTGTAGGCACACCTTCCTCTCCCCTGAAGCCACTGCTAGATGAGAGAGAAGAGCTGATCATGTAACCGGACTGGAGTGCCCTGAGAAAAGGTAAGTATATGCATCTTTCTTCCGCAGGGTAGTTAGTCTAAAGCCTCATACACACTACTAATTTATTTACGAAAAAAGCTGACAGCTCAGGCTGGATCCACTATACTAACAATCCAATGTTAGTACAGCAATCTCGTCTGCTGAGATATTGTGTTCTGACAGGGGGATGGCCTGCCACAATACTCTGGTCAAATGGGAGCCCGTTGGCAGACTTTTTTTGGTCATGAGCCTTCGACAGAAGCTGGCCGAATTGGACTGGTTGCTGTACACATGTCGGCCATTTTCTATTGAATTGGTCAATGCTGGCCGACATTCAGCCCATGTGTACTAGACTTAAGTGTTGGGGGGGTGTATGGGAGCACTTTTAAGATTAGATAGTTTTAGCCTGGAATTCTTCTTTAAATGTTGCATATCATATACATCAAGAATGCTGACTGATGTTAGATTCAAAAAATGCACCAAAAATTGCCATGTTCACTAGTCATTCGGTATATTGACACCTTTAGCACTACATTATATCTAAAGATGCCAATACATAACTGCATAATTCCGTGCACAGCTGGCGAATGGACCTTAAGCTGGCCATAAACTCGAAAAATTTTGTTAGAAAACTTTGATTTTATGATGTTTATTTTCAACCATGATGAGAAAATGCAAAGAACAAGATGGAATTTTTTTTCTTAAAGAAATTAACTTCTAACAATGTATTGGTCAGAAAAGTCAATTTACTACAAAATGGACATTCCTCATATCATCGAATGTACTTATGAGAATTACTACTACCACCACTGGTGTATTGCCAACTTTAGTTCATTCAAATACCAGCTTGAATGAGTTGTTATTTCCATAGAAACCTGTCCCGAGTCCAGTGAGACACGCATGGGGTGTGTCAAACAAAAGGTACATTTGGTACTTTATTGTGTTTGTTTCCCTGAACTTTATCTTCAATTTTTATTCCCTATAAAATTTAAGTTTATTTGACTTTACTTTACACATAAATCCAGGCCAAGGTTCAAAGGATGTGTAGAATATACACAGGACTCTCTGTAGCTCCAATTAGGTACAGCCTTTTCTTTTTACTATTGCAAGCCTTTGATTGTTGAACTGTATAGTTGTAGCTTTGTATAGAAATCAGACAAAATAGAGACACCTAATAGATTTTGGGTTTTATTTTTACCAGAGGTAGCTGGTGCTTAAAATTGTGGGGCCGGCAAACAAACCTGCCACTCACACAATCCCCCTGGTGCTCGCTTGCACTAACCCCCCCCCCAGCACTTGATCAAGCAATCGAGAAGGCAGCAATCCATGGCCTTACCTTAATGGGAGGTGCGGGGAGGAGGTTGCAGAGGGAAGAGCTGAGCCAAGGCCCTTGCTTCTCCTCCCGGAAGTGGGTCCTGAGACCTGATTGGCCAGGAGTCCTAAGACTGCCTGGGCAACCGAGTCTCAGGACCCGCTTCCTGATTTGCCTGAAGGAGAAGCAGGAAGACATTAGTGAATATTAATTCGCTAATGTCACACAAGTGGGTGGGCTCAGGACGCAGTGCTCTGCGACCCGAGCCCACCATTTTTGAAGCCAATTAGAGCCTCAGGTTCTAATCACATGCTTCTAAAAAAATAGAGAAAAAAAACATTAAAATCCATGCGTCTGGCGCCCTGCATGGAGATTAGGGGCTAGGCGCATGGATTAGGGGGGTGGTGCCCCTGTGTCCCTAATGAGCAGGCCGCCACTGATTTTTACAATGATAATCTTTTTTGAAGATAACACGACTAGAGACTGTATGAAAGAGTCCCATCATTTATGACTAAAACTTAATTTAGAAATGTCTGGCAGTGCTCTGTGAGTTGAGTACATTTATTGTTGAGCCTTCAGTTGACAGTTTTTAGGCTAATAGCGTTAATTTATGTAAGTTGCTTCCTGCTGATGATTACTTTATAATCAATGTACATCAGCCTTCAGAATCGTTAAAAGACAAAGTTCTGTCCGGCACTGTGCATATTGCATTCTGAGTAATGTTTTTTCCTTGTTCTTTACATACATTGTACTTTTGTGTGGGTGACCGATGAAATCCAAAACAGAGCATCCCGCTGTTTCTTTTTGCAGTCTATTGTAATTGTACAAATAAGAAACTGTTCATTATTTAAACAGAACATTAAGGTAATTATAAATGTGGCTGTGACACATACTGTAAACTGACCTGAAACAACCTCACATAGTATAAGCTACTATGATTAATAATATTATCTGCTAAAGTTACTCACAAAAACGAACTTTCTGGGAACAGTTTCTCAAACAAGTATAAGGCGCAAACACCTAAGATGCTTATAGTCCTCAAAGTCACATTTAGTTTGTATAGTCCATAGGGAGCTGGTGAATTAACAGCTAAAATGACATTAATGGCAGCACAAAGTTCAGCCTCACGGGGGGGAGGCGCTACAAGCAGAGCCCCAGCAACTGTGAAGAGACAAAGAGGAAGAAAGGCGCTCTAAGTGCAGACCATATAAAATGTATTCACACCAAAAAATTGGCAACTCACATAGGTGGATGTACAGCAGGCACATAGGGAAAAAGGTCTGTAATCCGGGTAATCTTCAGTGGAAACATCCACCAGCAGGAGCCAAGCGGCACTGCTGAGATGGTAAGCCTGGAGTCCTGTAGTAAAGGCTGGCTGACGACAGGAACATCCAGACAGAGGCCTGGAACACAGATGACGGCCATCCTGAGGGGATGACGAGCATACAACAAGGGGTGGGACCGTTAATTTGAGTAGATAATAACAGGTACATCTATGGGGGAGACATCCTGAGAATAGATTGTGGTGGACGAATCTTCCGCTCCTCGGCTGTGATCTCTACAGGCGCTGCGGCCCCGCTGGTCCCCGTGGAGATGGAAAAACTCGGCCGTACAGTGAGGGTAAGTCAGAACGAGGCTTGGAACATGGGACACCTTGGTTTAAAGTTCAAAACAACACACGGAGCTCCCTCAGATCCCTCTCTGAGGTTCAGGCCAGAGGACAGGGCCAGTTTCTGTAGCAAAAAGTGTCTAACATCATCTCTAAACTTCACTTTTGTAACAAGTTATAGCTCCTTGGTTTATCCTTAAAAAGACAAAACCAAGAAAGAAAATGAAAGCAAAACAAAAGTTATGGGGGTGATTTACTAAAGGCAAATAGGCTGCTAACATTGCAAGGAAAGTTGTACTTTGCGAGGGATTTTTCACCAGATCTTAGAGAATGAGGTGTGATGAAGTTCTGCTGACATACATCGTCCAATTATGTGCATATAGAATCATTTTTTCATGTTCCTTGCATGTGATTTGGAGATTTTAACACATCCACTAATCTCTGGGAAAATTCCCTTGCAAAGGGTAACTTCTCTAGCAAGTTGAATAGCCTATTTTATTTTAGTAAATTAGCTCCAATGCACTGCCTATATACAAATTCTACAGACCTGTGTTCTGGATACCAAGTGCCACTTCTTTAATAATTAAACCTCACACAATTTTGCCATATTTGTGAAAACTATATCTGTTCACTGTAGTAGATCTCCTTTCACCTTTTACGCCCATTGCTGTCTATAAGCACTAACTTTGGTATTGTCTGCACATCATTGCTCTGGACCATCTTCCTGATAGCGGAATTATAGATTAACAACGAAGAAGCACAATTGACACCTCATAAGAAAAAGTTCCATTACAAGGACCTTCATGGCACGATCACCAATCTAATAAAATGAGCAGACTGTAATAGAATGAAAACAACTTGTGAAATTACATTTTCATGGTTATAACATTTTAGTGAATGTGTTTAGGTTTACTTTAAAGCATTACTAAAGAGTATTTTTCAATTAAAATAACAAACATGTTATACTTTCATGCTTTGTGCAATGGTTTTGCAAAGAGCAGCCCGGAAACCTCCCCTTCTATTTTCTACCCCTGCCAGATTTCGGCTCCTCCTCTTCAGTGTCTGAAAGTGCTTACTATGGGGGCAGACATTTCGAGCTCACTCCAGAGCCAGGCTCTGTGTGTGTCCATAGACACACATAACACAGCTCGTCCCTCTCTCTCCTCACTTTATTTGATTGACAGCAGCAGCAGCCAATGACTGCTGCCTTCATGTCCAGTGGGGAGAGAATGAGACAGAGCAGCGCTGGATTGAGATTGGGTTCTGGTAAGTATTTTTAACCTTAAAGTGGTTCTAAAGGCAGAAGGTTTTTTCTATGCATCAAGATAAAAAACCTTCTGTGTGCAGCAGCCTCCCCCCCAATACTTACCTGGGCCCCATCTAAATAGAGCGATGTTGCACGAGAGCCATGAAGTCTGCCTCATTGGCAGAGACAGCAGTGGGCGCCATATGTTCAGCCTCTACAGCCACTTTAACTTTCTCTTCATTTTCCAAAAATCTGGCTGGTCCACTAAATAATGAACTGATAGAATGTATTTTTACCAATATGTATCATTTGTCACACTTTTCATTTGTAAGAGCAAAGCAGAATTTTTTTTTTATATATGCATACCTATTCTATATGTTTTTATAACACTTTGGTTGCATACAATGCGAAATACAAATAGTTCAGTAGATCTTAGCACTTTCCAATGCATATGGAAATCTGGAATAATTAATTCTGATCTAAATTGACCCTCAAAGTGTTCAGTTGTTCCCTGTGGTTTACCACCTCAACTGCCACAGCCCGATCATTTGTTCTAAGGTTTTTTTTGCTCTGAAAAGTCAGTCATGGTGAAACTTTATTTATCCCCTTGAGCTACGGAGTTGATTTCTCAAGTGACTGCTTCCAGAAGATGCCATGCATGTAACAGAAAGGATTAATTCACCTTCCTGTAACACAAACTTAATATAACCTCAGTACACGAGGTGAAATACCCAGTGGTCTTCTTTGGATGCAGCTATACTGATGAAGGTAAAGGTAAAACATTTTTATAATATTTTAATATTGTTTCCACATTTGTATATATATTTATCGACATAATGGGCAGTTTATACGTTTATATTTATGTGTTCACAAATGAAGGTATTAATGTATACTCTTGTATAAATAATGTATGTATCTAATTAATGCTTAAATTGACAGTGCTCATGGCAATTTAAAATAAAAACTGACAGATGATGGCACAATTTGATGAATAGCATAATCAGATCACAAGGAAATTAAATTGTAACTGGAAACATTAAGCGTACTAGCTCCAAAAGGGGCTGATGGTCTGTTGCAGAGAACTGTGTCAATGGTTGGCTTTTACTGTAGCTTTGGACAATTGGTCGGTAACTAGTCTGTAGCTAAAGTCAAATATTTCTGCAAATTATAGGTCTTTTGTACACTGGTGTCTGATCAAATACAGTGAGGGAAAAAAGTATTTGATCCCCTGCTGATTTTGTATGTTTGCCCACTGACAAAGAAATGATCAGTCTATAATTTTAATGGTAGGTTTATTTTAACAGTGAGAGACAGAATAACAACAAAAATATCCAGAAAAACACATTTCAAAATTGTATTTGCAGTTTAAGGAGTGAAATAAGTATTTGATCCCTTATCAATCAGCAAGATTTCTGGCTCCCAGGTGTCTTCTATACAGGTAGCTAGCTGAGATTAGGAGCACTCTTTTATGCAGAGTGTTCCTAATCTCAGCTTGTTACCTGTGTAAAAGACACCTGTCCACAGAAGCAAATCAAAAAATCAGATTCCAATCTCTCCTTTATGGCCAAGACCAAAGAGTTGTCCAAGGATGTCAGGGACAAGATTGTAGACCTACACAAGGCTGGAATGGGCTTCCCCAAGCGGCTTGGTGAGAATGTGACAACAGTTGGTGGGATTATTCGGTCTGGGCTCCATGCAAGATCTCACCTTGTGGGGTTTCAATGATCATGTGAATGGTGAGGAATCATCCCAGAACTACACGGGAGAATCTTGTCATTGATCTCAAGGCAGCTGGGACCATAGTCGCCAAGAAAACAATTGGTAACACACTACGCTGTGAAGGACTGAAATCCTGCAGAGCCCGCAAGCACGCCCTCCTCAAAAAAGCACATGTACAGGTCCATCTGAAGTTTGCTAATGAGCTCTCAAGCTAATCAAGCTCTTTGGCATCAACTCAACTTGCCATGTTTGGAGGAGGAAGAATGCTGCCTATAACCCCAAGAACACCATCCCCATCGTCAAACATGGAGCTGGAAACATTATGCTTTGGGGGTGTTTTCCTGCTAAGGGGACAGGACAACTTCACTGCATCAAAGGGATGATGGGCAGGGCCATGTACCGTCAAATCTTGGGTGAGAACCTCCTTCCCTCAGCCAGGGCATTGAAAATGGGTCGTGGATGGGTATTCCAGCATGACAATGATCCAAAACACACATGGCCAAGGCAACAAAGGAATGGATTAAGAAGAAGCACATTAAGCTCCTGGAGTGGCCTAGCCAGTCTCCAGACCTTAATCCCATAAAAAGAGGGAGCTGAAGGTTCCAATTACCAAACGTCAGCCTCATAGCCTTAATGACTTGGAGAGGATCTGCATTTGGGACTACTCCTAATGATGTGAGCTGCTCCTTGACTAGACTCTCTTCTCTGCTGTTATCTTTTTGCAACCGTAGGAATGTGCTGATAACTGAAAGTGTGTAAATATGAATATCAAATGTGTTCCAGTGAAATACTTAGAAAGCTGTAATTGTGTTAACTTTTAAATTTCCTAACCTCAAGATGGGACCTAGGAAGTTATGGACCCGACTACTGCTGTTGTTGGGTTAGACCTCTTGGGCGATGTCTATTATGGCACCCGGGGGAACACTCAAGACAATAGTTCCTCAGTGAGTGTTTGGAAGCAGCCTATGCTGGGCAGGAGTAGGTTAGAGATTACAGCTCCTCGAACGCAAACATGCAGCCCATAAACACATTCAGTGAATCGATTTCCAGGAAAAAAGAAAGAGAGAAAGAAAGAACTTGCACAAAAAAATAAATAAATAAAGATGTATAAGCAGCAAGCTATGCAATTAGATTTTTGTGTTGACATTGACTAGAAAAAATGTCTCAGGTACATAAATTTGAGTCACTATGCATTGTCAGTGAATGAAATACCTGTAATCAATGATATATCTGCACACCTTACAAAATGTCCTTAATCACATCTACTAAAGTAAAAACAAGCATGATGAGCTCCGCTCACTGCCAGTCAAGACAGCAGTTCTGTTTTGAACGTGCAGCCAATACAGAATAACATGCTGAATATAACTTTCAATTTTCCAGTACATACCATGGACTTGTCATTTAATGTGAGCTCGGTTGCAGCATATTATACTAACCCAGCAGTGGTTCTTTCAAGTGGAAACTTTCATTTCAGCTTATACATGGTACATTCTCAGCTTGAAAAAGTGCAAAACTACAAACTGCTGATATTTTAACCCTTTTAGACAAGAACCAAAAAAACAATCAGTCTTGTCTTGTATATTTGTATCTACAATATAAAATTCAGCAAGAAAAAAAAAAAGATTTATATTCTGCCATTCAGATTTTGGCTGAGACCCAAAACAAAGCCAGACAAATATAGAGTTTATTAATTCCTTCCTCTAAAATGCATGCCAGTTTTTTTACACTGCAACTCTTAAGCCAACTATGATATCATAAGTTCATTATGACTGTACTAAGTTTTTACAGCTTATTACTCTTTTGCATGAAAGAGGGCTAGTAGGTCACTGCAAAGAAGTGCTTGGCCTGTCTCCTCAATAGGACTTTTTTGTACTTAGTTGATTAATGAAATCAGGTTATAACCTTTCTACTTCACAAAGTGAGCCACCTGTGAGAGTGCTGTGTGCAAAGTATCAACAGATAATTTAACCCAAAAGCAATATCACTTCAGGTAGGATCTGGTGGTTTGGATCCTCAGTTGCATTAATATATACAGTATATCTTGGGAATCTGTTTTTGCCTACCACAGAGTCTCCTTAATCTGCTACACAGAATGTTCTCATTAAACCCATAACAAAAAAAATAAATTGCAGCTCACCAATTCTTAGATGTGGTGGCTGAAAAAGTTTTCTGTTTCAGGCTTTTTGTTCTTTATTCTTACCTGGTGATTTGGTCATTAAATGTGCTATTTACCAGATCAAGCTGTCCATGCAAAGTAGCAGCTAGAGGGCTGAGACAAACCATTTAACACTGACTGACTGCTTACAATGGTCAACTTTTATTTCTAAATAAATCTAAATATCTAAAATCTTTATCCCAAGAGGAGAAAAATAGTTTGCTTTAAATGCTTAAAAAGTATTATCAGGAATTCAGATTCATTGTGTTATTCAAGGTCATCTAAATCTGCTGAAATTAAAAAATATATATGAATCGGCACTCCGGAACTGCTTGCGATTAAATGTATTGTACAATGACCATGTAAGGACAAGCTGGAGCGTTTCGGCAGCAACGCCTTGCTCACAGCTCTTAATCTAAATCTGCTAGTTTAACACCACCCTCTTCCTAGACTGACAAAGCTGTTGTCTAAAGGTGTCTGCTTTACTACTTCATCTAGAGTGGAGACACCCTAAAATGGGAAGTTTGTTACTGGCCACATCATCAGGTGAAATAAAGGGAAAAAAGCAGCCATTTGTCAACCTGAGACTGAATAGTTTTTTCTCTATGCTGGATTCATGATTTAGATTTTTGTATATTGCAATCAGATCATAGCTATCATATCTTCTCTCAAGTTTCTCTTTTTAGAATACATTTAATGTATGTAATCACTCCTCACAAATGAGCTCCTTTAGGCCCCTTATCAGCTTTGTTGCTCTTCTTTGGACTCTCTCCAGTTCCAGCACATCCTTCCTAAGGACTGGAGAACTGAACTGGATGACATACTCAGGATGTGGCCCAACCAGAGTTTTGTACAGTGGTAGTGTCAGGAAAAGAACATGAGGAATCGTGCCCGTGGCCGGATAGCGGGTGTGCGCGCGCACGTGCCTGAACGGGTGTGATTGCTTATGTGCATGCATGAATGCACATTGGTGCCAGAAGGGCTATTTAAACTGCACTGGTGCCGTGTGTCAGTGCCATTTGATCTATTATGTGTCCTGTGTTACTGTTATCTGTTCCTGTTTTTCCTCTGTTGTCAAATTGATCCTTCCTCTGACTCCTGTTTCTGCCAGCTCCATCTGCTCATCTGCTTTGCTGTGCCTATCCTGCATCCTCACCAGCCTATCTGCATCCTTCACTGGCTCCTGCTCTTCTGCCAGCGTGTCCAGATCTGTTATTCCTGCATGCCAGATGCATGCCAGCACCTGCCAGCAAGAGACTTTCCAGGCACTCCTGCCACCTTGAGCTACAGTGTTCCATATCACCTTACCAGGGACTCCAGAACCAGGGCTGTAAGAGAAGCCTTCCCCAACACTTCAGGCTCCACCACCAGGTATGTTACAGGTAGAATTATAGTCTTATCTTAGATTAGATACCCTTTTTAATGCATGCTAATAGTCTTGCAGCAGTTTGGCATTGCATGCTATTGCTAACCCTGTGGTCTACTAGGACCTCTAGATCCTTTTCCATCCTAGCTTCACCCAGAGGTTATCCGCTTAGCGTGTAACTTGCATTCATATTTTTGCAGTTTAGTCCCCATCACTTTACATTTATCAATACTAAACCCCATTTGCCATGCAGTTGTCTGCCTCTTTACAACACATGTTATCAATGTCTTCCTGTAAGGTTGTTCTATCCTGTTGTGAAGTTATTAACCTGCTTAGATTTATATCATCAGCAAACACTGAGATTGATTTTTTTTTGCAATCTCTATATCATTTATGTACAAGTTAAACGGCTTCCTGCAGACTGTCCTGTAGACAACGGTTCCAGCAAACAGGAAGTAAGGGAAAATCTGCATCAGGGACACAGACAGGATTACAAATCTGATAAGGGTTCTAGTCTTCCCCTACAGGAAAGCATTTTCATTTCTGTCTCTGTTTCTGCTGAAAACATTTTTTTGTCCTACAGGAAGTGAAAATAGATCTCTCTAATGGAGCCCCAGATAGCTATTAAAACCCATGATACACAAATGGCCAGCACACACCAGTAGGTAAAAGACCTCAAATTTATATTAGCATATTAGCACATAAAAATGATCAAAACCAGCAATATTTCTGAGACACCATGGGGTTGATTTACTAAACCTGAAAAGTGCAAAATCTGGTGCAGCTCTGCATAGAAAACAATCAGCTTCCATTTTTTTTGTCAAAGCTTAAAGTGGTTGTAAAGTCTCCTGGTTTTTTATCTTAATGCATTAAGGTGAAAAACCTTTTAAGTGCATCACCACCCCCAGAGCCCCTCTTTACTTACCTGAGACTGAACCAATCCCACGCCCGGGACGAACCTTGTCCCTCTAGCTGCCAGCTCCAGTCCTCATTGGATGGATTGATAGCAGGGGAGCAATCGGCTCCCGCTGCTGTCAATCAAGTCCAGTGACACGGGAGCTGGGGGGCGGGACCGAGTCCACCTGTATGTTCACACGTACACGTAACAGCAGGACTTAGGAGCGTGCCCACATGGATTACCACCAGGGAAAGTGCTTCCCTGACGGGTCACTCGATATGGAGGAGGAGCCAAGATCACCACCGAGGGACCCCAGAATAGGAGGATCGGGACCACTGTGCAAAACTGCTGCACAGAGGAGGTAAGTATAACATGTTTGTTATTTTTTTTTTTAAATGAGAACCTTTACAATCACTTTAATTGAACAAGCTGAAGTTAGAAGCTGATTGGCTGCCATGTACAGCTGTACCAAAGTTTGCACTCTCCAGTTTTAGTAAAACACCTGCAGGGAACACATTTAACCCTTTGATCACCACTGATGTTAATCCCTTCCCTGCCAGTGTCATTTATACAGTGATCAGTGCATTTTATTTAGCATTGATCACTGTATTGGTGTCGCTCGTTCCCAAAAAGTATCACTAAGTGTTACTAAGTATCTGATTTGTCTGCCACAAAGTTGCAGTCCCACTAAAAACCGCTGATCGCCACCATTACTAGTAAAAACATTTAAAAAAAATAAAAAGTCTATAAATCTATCCCATAGTCTGTAGACTTTTGCGCAAACCAATCAATATACGCTTATTGGGGGTTTTTTTACTAAAAATATGCAGCAGAATAAAATTGGCCTAGAGTAATGAAGAAATTGGGTTTTTTACATTTTTTTATTGGGAATGTTTAATAGCATAAAGTAAAAAATTTTTTTTCATTCAAAATTGTCAGTCTTTTTTTGTTTATAGCGCAAAAAATAAAAACTGCAGAGGTGATTAAACACTACCAAAAGAAAGCTCTATTTGTGGGAAATAAGGACATAAATTTTTGTGGGAAATAAGGACATAAATTTTTATTACGCAATTGTCAGTTAAAGCAACGCAGTGCCGTATCGCAAAAAATGGCCCGGTCAGGAGGAGGGTAAAACCTAGAGCTGTTAAATAACAATATGGTCATATGGTGAACTTCCACACTTGTGCATGTGAAAAGACAATATTTCATAATGAAAAGGCACATCAAAGCTGCGCAAATTTGGCAAAATGAATAAATTAATGATTCAATAGAAAATATAATACATTAACATATGTGAAAATATATAAATAAATAACTGAAAAAAACAATTCATGAATCACTCATAATCAAAAGCTAATAATCTTATAAAGTCCCCTACCTGTCAGCAAATATAATCTGAGCCGCACATGTGCAGCTCAAACCACATTTACAGCCTGCTCTGTGTGTAGCGGTAATGAGAGTGATGTCATCTCAACCAGGCTAATCAAGCGACCGAAAATACAAAACCCGGAAGGAAGACCATGTGAAGGTGGAAGCGCCGGGACCAGGGAGAGCCTTGACAGAGCATCGTTGGAGGGCTTTGTTTGTAGTTAAGTGTGTCATAATGTTCTAGCATGCAGCACATGCTAGTACATTATGACTTAAACCTGCAGGAGGACCATTGCTTTTATTATGCTTTCAAGATTTTACTACCACTTTAAGTGTATGCCATCCTGGGGGGTCAAATGTATTCTACATTTTGAAATGAGTACCAATATGTATGCTGTTTTTAAAGATCTAAAAAAAATCCCTGGATTTTACTCATCTCAGGAGTGCCGATCATCTTCTAAAAGGTTGAAAAAGTCTAAGCTTGGGAATTATCAGCTTAAGCTTGGCAAGAGACTGAAAAAGATGAAAAACTCCTCCATATGGAAAATATGTTGCATACTTTTGGTGGCTGTTTTGATTCTGTAAAAAAAAAATGATACTCTTCCTGAACACACGCACACACACACTTACGTTAAAGCTACCTACAGCATTTGACATTGAGGTAATTAGAATGTCAATCAGTCAATCTCAATATCCTGCTAAAGAATGAGGGCAGTAAAAACATACAGCCTTATCTGCTGTCTGCACATGTGAAACAAAATAAACCCATTAAAAGGAAAATCACATTGAAACAAACATCCCTCAAAAGCTTTATATATCTGTGCTTGCTTAGGTCTCTACAAGCCAATTACCCAGAATCCTTATGCAAACATTGGCTTTACCGTGCACACAGAAAAATGTTATTCCACATATTCCTTTCCAAAAAATCTCCTATGGTACCCAAGGCTAGTAGTAAAGTAATGGACCATGCTATATTATGAGTTGGAGTGGAAATAAGCAGTTTTATTCCTCTCAATTAATATGCCTTGACAGCAGCTATGGAGGTCTGTTTACAAAATGGCAATTCTTTCAGTTCATCTTTTATATACAGACAACATTATAAGCACTGCTCTTAAAAATGTTGCTATTTATTAATCTGATGGCAGTCAACATTTAAATATTCTCCACGGACATTCTGCATTTGGCATTTGTGTCTGGACATCACTGCTGTTTTGGTGAGCCATTGAGAACTACATTCTCCATCATGACATGTTTATGGAAAAATATATTAAAGTGCTTATTTTGCACCTTAAATAGTACTCTTCAGTAAATATTAACTTAGAAAGACTCCAGGAAATATAAACAGAAGGCGGGATGTAGAAAAGAGGGATATGATTAAACAGTTTGTCAGTTCCAAAAGAAAAACGCCATTTCAAAGGACAAAAATATAATCAACAATTTCAAAACTTGAGTAGTGACTGAAGAACGCTAGATGGCAAATGTGGGTGCCAGACCATGAAGAATTAGTTTCATTATAAAATATCAAAATAACTAGCCAACATGGTTTAGTGGTTCTAGCAGGCCCACTTTAATACAAATGCAAAAAATGAGCACAGATGTATGTGAATGGGCCCTCAATACTTACGGTAATGCAAGAATATAGCAATGAATATGAAAAAAACAGCTACAGTAATTAAATTCTGAGAAAAAAAAGGGTTTAAATTGGGAAGGTTAATAAATAAGGATAATGTTCCGGGTACATACATTCAAAGTTCATACTGTCTGTAGCATTTAAAAACTAAACAAACTCCATCAATCCGCTCTTTAAAGTGGTTGACAACTCGTGACAACCACTTTAACCTACAGGTAAGCCTATGATAAGGCTTACCTGTAGGTACCCTGCATATCTCCCAAACCTGCACAGTTCAGGAGATATGCAGGGTAGTAAATGTGCCAACGTCATTTCGGCACATGCGCAGTCAAGAAACGGCCTCCGTGCCATTTATTCACTGTAATCGTGCCGTGACCGGCGGCTCTTGCGCGAGTCACAGAGCCGGAGTCGCGGCCCCAGAAGGAAGAGGGGCTGAACCGCCAGCCCAGGGGACATCGCTGGGTGTTGCAGGCTTCATTTGCAGGTAAGTGGCGATGCATAGTAGCCGATTATGCTTGTAGTTGGGAATTTATGGGTTTACTTCCTCTTTAAAGAATGGTCATTATTTCCAAGCCAAAAAAGTTTCCATATTCTTAATAATCTAAAGAATAAATCATAAGGCATGCTAAGTCACATTTTTATCTTTCCATGTACTGTATATGTGACCATAGAACTGTAAATGGGGATTATTGCATCAAAAATGGTCACATAATAAATAGCTATTGTGCTATCAGTAGGAGACAGATGAGGCTCCCAAAACTGACCTCCTGCTGGTTGTCTGGCCTGTTTATGGCTTTAAAACAAATGTTAGGAAAAACGTCTGATCAGCCTATATTTCCAGGGAGTGTCACATAAATTATTAAAGCCACTATATCAGCATGACATATATGTAACTAGAATTTTCTGAAGGAGGGTAAGCAGTACAGGTTTACTTTAATCCCTTAAAGCTGCTGCTGTAACTGATTAAAAACAGGTGAAAATAAAGAGAAAAAGCTTACAAAAAAAGAAAATTATTACCACCACACTTAACTGGTAAGTTGCATTATAATATTTTTAAGTTTAATACTTTTAAGTTGGAGAGTTTAATACTACATTTAAAAATGCAGTAAAATAGTTGTACATGAATGTCAAAGTGCAAAATATTCACTTTTTAGTAGTGCTGAAATATAGGTGTTCTAAAATAAAATTACTTGTCTATTAGTAAATCCACCATAATATAGTGCAAAATAGTGATCCAATCTTCCCCCAATGAAGATGGTTCATGCACACACTGTGTGCTCGAGTGATCCCTCTGCCCTACAGAAAAGCACTCACCAGAAAACCATGCCTTCCACTCTCATGGTTGACAAAACTCGCTATATTCTAATAGAATATCTTTTGAACATCTCCATGTATCTCCAGTTTTTGTTTATAGTGGCCCAATTTCTGTGCCAGCCAGGTAGAATGTCTGAAGCAGGTAAATCTTAACACCTATGATGAAATTGTTTTTTCTTATTTTAGATACCCCACTCCGTGCCCCGGTGCGTCCCCCTTCACTCTTCCCCAGCCAGATTCTATGGGGTTTTTTTTGCAACAATACCTACCTTTCCTACTTACTTTTATTATTTACATTTTTACCTTTCTTCTGACCAGTCACGTGACACAGTGGGAGAGATGTGCTAAAACAGGAGCACTAAGAATATTGTGCTGCTGTGCATAGTAGCCAATTAGCTTCTAACTTTAGCTTGTTTCATTAAAGTGATTGTAAAGTCTCCTTTTTTCTGTTGCAGTGCTTTTAGACAGAGCAGCCTAGATTCTCCTCTTCTCGGATCCTTCTTTGTTGCTCCTGGCACCTCCCTCCTATTGAGTGCACCCACAGCAAGCAGCTTTCTATGGGGACACCCAAGCCGAGTCACAGCTCCCTGTGTCCATTCAGACATGAAGCTTCAGCCCGCCCCGCCCCCTCTCTCTAATGATTGGCTAGC
>BLSH010108557.1:44939-69088 GCA_018402905.1 Glandirana rugosa
AAAAAATAGAATTACGTAAGATACGTAATTCTATTTTTCGGAAAACACACGTCGTCGACGGGAGTCGGGTGGATTATGAATTGACTCTGGGTAGAGACAGGTCGCTACGGGTGCTCACAGAGTCGGTAGGCTCTGAGAGGGAGGACTAACCGACTCTGTGTCGTCGTCGAGGTAACCGAGGACGACGACAGTTATTTTCAGTCGATCGGTTAGTAATCTCTCTCCCCCGCCCCGCCCGACTTCGAAGTACAGACTTACCTGTGTCCCTCGACACTGAGCCGAACCCACAGGGGTATCTTTCGACGAACGACACCCACGTGAGTTATCCTCCCTCCACGGTCCTCGTTGTTTCTTCCTAGGCTCTTCTCCTCTTAGATCCGACGAGACAGATTTTCGTGACGTTGTCTTTTTTCCTCTGAAATGTTAGTGAAATTACTTTGTTCGGGCATCGCTGGACAGAGATGGGTCTCAGTTAAGTATTAGGTGGGCTGAGGGCAGCTGCTGCACACAAAAGGCTTTTTATCTTAATGCATAGAATGCATTAAGATAAAAAAAACCTTCTGACTTTACCACCCCTTTAACCTCCCTGGCGGTATGATTATGTCAGATTTTTGCATCTCAAAGCGGTACATTGTTTTGCATGGAAATTTAGCGTTTTATATTGTAGGCCTGTAATTCTTAGGAATAACTCACTTAAATCTGTCCAAACAAGAGTCTAGTAGACATCCCGGGTATGATAAAGTTTGAAATACGAAATCATAAATTATAATATAATAAATAACTATAAATAATTATCAAAAAATAATATTATAATAATAATAATAATAAAATGTATTCATTAATGTAACCAAATAAAAAACACTGAAATTTGCTCAGTTGCAGAATTGTTGCTGTCGTCACTTTCAGTGTCTGATGATAAATTTCCCCACAAATCAGTATCACTCAATTCTGCGAGTGATTCTTATTTACGATCGCTGTTTTCTAGCTGGTAAAAAAACGCTTTTGATGTAAAGGGACGCTTTTTGGATGCCATGGACATTCTCAAGTTTCCAGGCAGAAAGAATGGCATATATAATATAAAAGTACATACAGGGCACTGGGCAAAGCTCTAGGGACAAAAGGGATGTGAAATGATTTGATACAGTAATGTAATCTTACAGATTACAGTGTATTGTCTGTGTTATGTGTTTCTCACTTTTTGAGTTTGCTGCAGGGCTCCACCCCCATGCATCGCGACGTTCGCAGGGAACAGAGCTCGGTACACAGTACATCGGGCGGAGGACACAGCCCACGGACACAGCGCAGGATCCTGGGGACAATGTAAGTAACTTTGCCTGGATCCTGCAATGCAATGCCGAGTGTGGCTCGGATTTACCGCTAGGGAGGTTGAGCTTTGACAATAAAACCTGAAAGATGATTGGTTTCTATCCAGAGCTGCACCAGAATTTGCATGCTCCAGTCTTAGTAAATACACTAATACACTGCAAGTTAGTGTACTGAGCATGCTCATGGGGAAGAGCCATGAAGCACTACACTTACAGATTTTTCTTGGTCTTCCAGTTTGAGTGATGCTGGTTATCATTTAACCAAGCTGAGAACATCTTATGGTGAGGAAGATATAGTGCAGAGGAAAAGGCCAGAATGAAAGTGAATACTGCAATCAAAGCTATAACGGGGAGCATTAAAACTAAAATTGACCCAGAGTTGGAATCTTTTCTTACAGAGAGTAAAATGTATCTACTTAGTACTTCTTTTTTTAAAGTGGTTGTAAACTCTGTACAACCACTTTTACCTACAGGTAAGCCTATAATAAGGCTTACCTGTAGGTACTGTCAATATCTCCTAAATATGCACAGTTTAGGAGATATTCACTGTATATGCCTCATGGGAAATATAGTTCCACAACAGTTGGAGGGATACTGGTTGCTTACCCCTGCTCTAAAGTGACTAGCTTCAGATGAAACAAATCCTCCCACCTAAGTTGTGGCTGGTTATCTGCAGTCCTCTTTTTGCTACAGACTACTGAAACATACAGATCAAAGGCTATCTCTGAGGTCCAGAAGATAGGGGGCAGGGATCTGATGCTACACACTGCACAGCACGGAGAGGAAAGACAAGTGTAATCTGAGACCTGAGTGGAGGGGATGAACACCCTCCCCCCCTCCACACACACACATTCTCACAGGGAAACATGCACAGCTAAGGCAATCAATCACTTGCTATGTGTTGGGGGGCAACTCCTGAGATTTTAAGATTGGGATGGTGGGGTTGGTGTCTCCCGAGATTCTACAGTGTGACTAATGCAGATAGCAGAGAGAAGAGAAAGGAAGCAGAAATTACACTCAGTGCCTTGGCCTGATTCTAGTACACACTACAGAGGGATATGCTCTGTAAGGTTTTCATTTCAGAGATTTACAGACACTTTAAAGCGATTTTATCACCTGAAAGTCCCTGCAAAAGAAGACTTTATACATTCCTCTACTGCGAGTGCTTATTTGAATTGTCACTTTAGAGAGGAGCTATAGCTTTAATGTCTGCCAGTGGGTGTGTGGGATGCCCACCACCTCCTCTGCAAAGGGTTGTGGTTCCATCCATCAGCTTTAGGTCAGTTATGTGTTCTGGACACAGTAATAAATGAAACCATTGTGCATGTTTGGGGACCAGGCATCCAACACACCCGGAAGTGTGCCAGATGCTGAAGAGTCCTTGGCAGCTCTGTATTTTTAGCAAAGCAATGGTACCAGTAAGCTCCCATCGGAGAAGTATTTATATGTATATTTTTTCCTTTGATCCTTTTGCAGATAATTTTTTTCCAGGAGTCACTTTAATATGTGAGTTGTGAGTTTGATCAGCATTCTGTATTAGAGAAGTAGACAGACACATGCTCATGTTTTGTTAACGTGAAGGTCCATACTGACAAGTCATATGCTCTTCTATTTCATAGAAAGTAGTTAAAAGGGTTACTTACCTATATTAAAGCAGTAATAGGCCCAAAGCCAAAATGCATTATATTGCAACCAATCATTACATGTGGTGGCTGTTTTCTTTTCTTTGGCTCCATTTTTGCCTGGTGATATGACCAGTAACACTCCTCCTGTATTAGTGAGACACAGCTCTGGATGAATGAGCACAGAGGGCACAGCAGTCAGCAGCATTATCAGTCTGGGGGAAGGGGGGAGTTAAATGTACTAGCAGATTTAGATACACTAATAAATTCAAGCCAAACTCCAGCTCACATTTTATAATCAGTTACAGCAGGGGTCTCCAAACTTTCTAAAAAAAGGGCCAATTTAATGTCCTGTAGACTTTAGAAGGGCTGGACTGTGGCCAGTGTAAATGGAAATTTTCCTGGCATCAGTGGGAGTAAACATCCCCATATTTGATATTCGGGGGAGGAATAATGCTCCATCTAGTGCCCTATTATTGGTGTCAGTGGGAGAAATGATCCCTCATTATTGATGTCAGTGGGAGAAATTGTGCCCCATTGTTGGTGCCAGTGGGAGAAATGATCCCTCAATGTTGGTGTCAGTGGGAGAAATGATCCCTCAATGTTAGTGTCAGTGGGAGAAATGGTGCCCCATTGTAACTATTAAACTGCGTAGAGGGTTCCTTGTTGTAAGAGCGGTAAGGATGTGGAATTCTCTTCCACAAGCAGTGGTATCAGCAGGGAGCATCGATAATTTAAAAAAACTAGAGACTATTAAACTATGATGATCACAATATACAGGCGTATACAATGCACTATTAACATATAAGCACACACACAGGTTGGACTGGATGTACTTGTGTCTTTTTTCAACCTCATCGTCTATGTAATTGTTGGTGTCAGTGGGAGACATGATCCCTCATTGTTGGTTTCAGTGGGAGAAATGATCCCTCATTGCTGGTGTCAGTGAGAGAAATGGTGCCCCATTGTTGGTGTCAAATGGCATAATAGTGTCTTCTATCAGTGAAAGGAATAGTGCCCCAAGGGCCGGGTAAAAGCAAGCAAAGGGCCAAATCTGGCCCCAGGGCCACAGTTTGGAGACCACTGACTTACAGCAACAGTTTTTAGGATAAAGGTTTTGCGTGAACAAATAAAATATGATCATTTTAATCACCACTGCCAGGGCTAAGTGGTTTGTCTCATCCATTTAAACTGATACATTTTGCTAAAGAGCTTCTGCTTTTGAAAAACAACAGACTTGCTGAATGGATCACCAGAAGAAAATGGAAGAAAGAAAGCCTAAAAAAAGAAAAGGAATGCAGCCATTACAGTTAAGAATTAGGAAGCTGCAATATAATAAATGCTTGCTTTTGGGTTTAATACTGCTTTAAGTGATTTTCATTATGAAACAATATTGTGCCTTCAAATTAGAGCAGACAGTTACATTTTTAAAGGTCATGCATATCCAGTGAAAGCAATTTTCAACAGCTAAAGAATGCCTGATCTATGTACTGTACAGTGAAACAAAAGAAAAGCCTTTACAACCACTAGGCTTTATTTTTTTCACCACCACTCACCTGGCCAGTGTCAACAGCTGAATAATAATAATAGTTTCTTAGACACAACTTTTAGTAGACATTTGAATCTTAGTCCTATTAATAATACTGTATAGCTCATAGGCAATGAAGCAGAAATGCTAAACGCACAATTAATGTGATCCTCCGCTGACTGCCGGAGTAGAGTGCAAAATCTACTCTGGAAACAAGGAGTTTTTATAGGACCTCAGGGTCATATTAAGTACTTCATAGCTACAGTGGAGAAGTTTCTTCTCTGAACTTTCCTACTTGCTTCATCATTAGATCTAATTAACAAAGTGAAAAAAGCAGATGTTAACTTGCGGTACCCAGAGTATTTCTCCTCACTGTCCCACATCTGCGCATTAAAACAAAACAAAAAATTGATGCGCTGAGGCAATTAATGTCAGAGTCATCCCACTATCTTTTCATGCGCAAGACAGAATGCAGCTAATCAAATATCTAGTAGTTTATCTTGGTTGCCCTGATCTGCAAACACTGTTCCCCTGGCAGTGTTAAATAATTATAACCTGTCAGATCTAGAAGCAAGGTCTTTTGAGAATCTAAATAACACATTTTTGCAAATGTAAAAAAAAGAGTTTATGTTTCCATGGATTATCTCTGGTGCGAGAAATAAATAGAAATCTGCACTGAAAAGTGAAGCTAGTTTTATTTTTTCATGATAGCTTCGGAATACGTTGGCCAGGCTGTCTGCTTTCTCTGACACAATTAACCTTGTTCACCGGACCATTTGGATTTGAGCCCACGTAGAAATGTCTGGCCGATGGAACTTTACCTTTGAGTCCTTCTGCATTAAGTGAATGACATTTATCATAATTTGTGTCGTTTATCTACAGAGGTCATAGCAGTGAATAACTGGGTGGCTACCACATGACATTAATTGTTTTGAGCATTACCAATTAAATATTAATGATCAAATGAAACTGATGTTTAAACACAGTAATTAAGGGTGAGGATGTTAGCAGTTTCACCACTCTGACTGACCTGATGTACTTGAGAAAATCCTTAGAGCTTTAAATAGACACTATGTATAAACCAAACTGGACTTCTTTAATAAGATTGTGCAAAGTGTAATGAAGTGTAGCAGTCCACACCGTCCAGCCACACAACAGCTTTCATAGACCTAAAGGGGTACTCCTGCTCAAGACTTTTTTTTCTTTTAGATAGGATGTTTTTTCACCTGCTGAGCCATTTCCACATATATATTCTGTAAGTGAAATAATGGAAATATATAGTCAAATGATTGACATGTATATATATTATGGCCTATGGCCTTTTGTATGTTGTGATAATTTCTCTTTATTTCCATTTATTCAGATTATTTTAGTAAGCTCCCAAAGAAGCGCTTCAGTTGCGAAACATGTTGAGCTGGATCTAAATCTGAATCTACCTATCCCAGACTGTGGCCATTCCCAACTGTGTAGTGTTCTAAGGACATAGTATTATGTGTGACTACCCTTAGTGATAGTCGGGGGGGGGGCTCTAACTATATCTGGAATTTACACCATATACCTTTGTGTAACGTTTATCACCTATATTTTAACATTGTTTTAATCCTTATGCTAAATAAAGTACTCAAATTTTAAAAAAAATTGTACTAATAGTGCCTACAATGTCCGTTTTCTCTTTGCATTTTGATTCTTAGGATGAGAAAAGATTAAAAACTTTTTTTTATCACTGAATGTTATCTCCACTGTGGGGATTTCCCTTCAATTCCTGTTGTGTCACCAGGTGCAATACAATTAGGTGTATGGTAAGTGATTAATAGTGGTCATGCACACTTTGATTGTTTTACCAATCCAACTGCAATTTGATCAAAATGACTGAATCTACAATACTCGAATAGCTATAACTTCCCTTCCGACCAACTGAGACTCCATTTTGATTATATTTGATCAATCTGATACAGGGTGGAAAATTGAGAATCATTTTGCATCAATCAGCAGCACTGGGACACTTTGTTTATGAATAAGTTCACATTTTGATGAATCAGATTTTGAGATTACTTAGTAGAAACAGATGCCACAGTGGCTCGTAAGTTAAGTTAATATCACTATCAATTGAAATCCACTTCCCTGTGTGTGGAATATTGATAGAATGTGTTATCAACTATTGATCAATTATTCCAATCAGAAGATATCAGTCAGGAAAGAAATTGCTAATTTATGAAAGTGTGTATGACCACCGTTACTTTGAAGTTTTTGGGAAATTTATGCCATTCTAAAACATTATATAAGCTGTATGTGCCAGTGTCCACTACCTTCAGATCTTGGTGCTAAAAATTTACCTGTGGCTAAATTTCATCTGCAGGAAAAAAACTCCACCTGCATAAAACATTTTCCAGAGATGCTTCCGCGACTAAAAACTGCTCTAGTTTGCAGAAGCTAAAAATGAATGTACCATATAGAGCTCTTACCATTTTACTGGCATTAACCAAGCAGACTGCGATTGCTTACTATCACTTTTATCACTATAAATTGTTGAAGGATTTAGTAATGCTCTATATACTTGTGTATTTAACCTTACGGTTGTTTTTTATTGAGAAACTGTCTGTCCCTAATGAGTTGTTATATGCTTCTAAGCTAGGTCGCCCAGACCGTTTTTCTATTTGAGGATGGGGTAATGTGTTTTCAAAACGAGGCCTGGTGTGAACCAAACCTCGCCATACAGGCTTATACTGTTTGATTGGTTGTTTATCTGGAACACACGTTCTGAGCGTGTGGTTGTTCATTTGAAACGCACGTTTTTAGCGTGTGGAACACAGATTGGAAGAGCCCCACGCTACGTTCGTTAGACCGATGGGCGGTCTGACGTACGATCCATTGCGCGTGACTCGTAGTGATGAACGGATTGGGCGACCAGCGGTATAGATGAACCTATACGAACGAAGGTACTAATATTTATAAGCGGTGATGGGAGTCAGCCTTCATGTCCCGGAAGAAGTCAGTTCGGACAAAATCGATAGGGCGGAAGTGCTGTCTCTGATCTCACCGCGACATTTACATGCTGAAAGATTGATCTTACTTGCGATACACTCTGTGGACCTTTGTAAGTGCAATAATTTTTTATTAAAAGACCCTTTTTAAACTTTATTACACTATTGTGGCCCTTTATCTTTGTCCTAACATAAACGGATGGACGGACGATACGTTCGGAGGTTGGAGCTGAGGACGTCCACTGCCAAGGGCTGAGTGGGAGCCTGACATCCACAGAAGCGTTCCCAGACCCCCCGTAATAGGGGGTCCTGGGACTTCGGTAAGGACACATCCTGTTTGGTGGAGGACTGTTATCACAGGAATATTGGTGTGGTGGAGGACTATCCAAGACACTATTTACTTTATTTTTCTCACCGTATCAAAGTAGACTGAGCTTTGGGACTATCCATTATCCTTGATATCTATATATATGTTATTTTTGCCATTTTTGATTTGGCTGTTATATTTTGGACACAATATATTGTTTGAGATTGATTTATATTTTTTCTCACTATTCTATTTTTGGTGTGTTCGTGCACTTTCCACATAAAGTACCTATGGGGTTAATGATACACTCCCTTATTCGTGTTGGACACAAGCGCAGATAGTTTTGTATATATTGACATCAGTGGTGAATCCTCACTTTTTATCTTGCAGCTGTGTGATACATGTCTTTATAAAGGTTAGCGCAGCCTTTTTTGCATTTTAGTTTAATCGCTTACTATCACAAACTGAAAATAGGATTCTTCATTTGAATAATACATTGCAAAACCCATGTTTTAGTTGTCATTATTCTAGTCTTTTTTTTATAGAATTAGCATATTCTTCAGCATTTCACAACAGTGCTACAGACAATGTAATGTTTTAAAAAACACCATATCATATTCTTCAGCATTTCACAACAGTGTTACAGACAATGTAATGTTTTAAAAAAAGGAGTACTGAAGTTTGTTCAAAGTATAAGTATATTAGTAGTATAGTATATAGTAGTAGTAGTAGTAGTATATATAGTTCAAGTATAAGTTCAAAGAATGGTAGGCAGCACCTGCAACTATTGTAGTTGATGCACGCAACCAGAGCCCTGCTTTTCAGGCTCAGTATGTAACAGGAATCCAAAAACACACATATATATATGTAAATGAGAAAACTGCGCTAACCCTAGTAAACAATTCAATATATAACACAGCTGCAACAATAAAGTGTGACTCCTACACCCAAATGAAACAAAACATGAAAAAAAGCTGCGCTTGTGTATAGAACATAAATCAAATGAAAAAGGAAAGTGATATCAAGTAAAAAATAGTGATAACAGTGGGTAGGTTCATGAATCTCCAAGTGAATAAAAGTCCATATAAATGAAGTCCAATGTGACTAGTGATGAAATAATAATCCTTGATCAAATGTGAAAGGGATGCCCGACATGCACCACAGTGCCCCAAATACGAGAAGAACCTCCACCACAGATGGTTGTGCTCTTACCAGATTTCCTGGACCTCTTAATTACAGGAGGTCTAAAGCGCTTGTGTGGATCAAGGCTACCACAAAGCCGTGTTGGTGTGTTGTTGTTAGGGGGGGCACCCTCTCTCTCCTTTGGAACGTGTCTTCCCTTTTCCTCTGTTAGGATTGCCGTAGCCACTTTCTTGGATATATAGATGGATTTGAGGATTGTGTGTGACCACAAGACCAAAAGGTCTCCCCAATTCCAGAGCAGGCGATACGGTACCCAAAAGAAAAAGGAACGGACTGGATAGTGTGATAACGTATGGATAAGAACAATTTATTTAAAATAATAGTTGAACTCACATGTATCCAGAAAAAAACAGCTGTACAGCAATAAAATGGATCAGCGGTTGTAGTGGGACAGCTCTCCACCCTATATATATATATATATATATTGCTATCCGTGTAGGGGCCACTCCCCCAAACAGTACAGAGGGCAACAGCCACCTAAGCAACAGTCCATTCACTAATGGACATATAAACAGTCTAGGGGTTGTCTTTTTTTTATTTCTTGTTGGTAAAACTTGTAACAGGAGAGGGTTGGGGACATGGGATGCTCCAAATTGGCAAATTGGCAATCACCTCCTTAAGTAATGGTGAGTATTGGACAGTCTAGGGCCTCACAACTTAGTGAAGTGCAATGTATCTTGTGCAATAAACTGTATTACTAATACTACATTTAGGTGGGTCTCCCTCTCTTCTCCTTTTCTGTAATTTTCTACAGAATCTTGCACACACTCTGGGAATGGCTGCCACCTAAAATAATTTTTAATCTTTCATTCATGACTTTTCTCCTGGATTTTGGAACTTAACCACCTATTACAAGGACTGTATACACATACTGCAGTGCAATTGTTCATTTGTTGTGCGCCAGGTTGTTTTCACTTTTAGAAACATGTTATGAAGGCAGGGGGAAGTAATCAAACCCCAGCCTGTAAAACCCTCAACAGACCAGACCAAACAAACACTGCTCCAATGATTACAGAAAGGGCCAAAAACTAAATTTACCTACCATCCTATGCTAGAAGGACGCTACATATGTAAAACTGCACAGTATGCATAAAATCGTTGGCATATTGTAATTACTACCACAGAGCAATCATGAGGAACCTGACACCATACAATTCTTTTAACAGCATGTATGTGCATAGCTTCTTAAATGTCCAGGGTGCTCTGAAAACCCAAGGAACTTCAGTATAAAAATCAGGCTCAGAAAAGAAAGTCAAGTGACTGCTTGCCCCCTTTCAAGACTAAATATTAGTAAAGCTAGTCATACACTAGAAGAATTTTGCTCAAAAACTTTCCATTTCAGGACAGTTCATTTGATCTTCAAGTCGTTAGTAGGATCAAATCCATGTTCATTTTCGGCTGCAGTGACGAAAATATTCAGAACAGGATGGATTTTTTTTTCAAACAAATTAATTTCTAACATTGTATGTGGTTTTCATACAGGAAATTAAATTTCTTCCAAAATTGAATGTTAAAAGCTAACAAAATTTTGAAGTACTTACGTTCGGGAGGTCATTGAATGTACAGTAAGAATTTATGTACAAACGTTCATATGAACCTTCATTCAAAAATATACTAGCATATGGCCAGCTTTTCTGGGGCCATTGTTATTTTGACCAACTAATGGTAATTTTCAGGAAGGAGCAGCCTTATACTTAACTTTACTTGTTGGAGTCAAGATTTGGATACCAGGTATTACCACTGAGGTAGCCAGATTATCCTGATTATTGTGATCATATCTCATCTTAAGCGCCTCTTCTCCATGATTCTAGTCACTCCTCATAAAGTCTTCCAGTCCACTTATTAGCTTTGTTGCCTTTCTCTGGACTTTCTTCAGGAACTGAAAATCCCTCCTGAGAATTGGTGACCAAGACTGGACCACATTCTTAAGATGTGGCCAAACCAGAGTTTTGTAAAGTAGTAGTATTATAGTCTCATCTTATGAGTAGATACCTTTTTTTTATTCATGCCAATAGTCTGCTGCCCTTGCTTGCTGCAGCTTGGCATTGCATGTTATTGCTGAGCCTGTGATCTACTATGACTCCCAGATCCTTTTTCATCCTTGATCCTCTGCAATAGCAAGCAAATGTAAGAAAAAGTCTACCACCTAAATAAGTAAATTAAAGGATTTATTTATCATGATATGACTTACAATGGACAAGCGTTACATCTAGCTGCGTAATCAACTTTTATATATTCTGCTATAAGGCTACATTCATACGGGTGGCCTGGGGTGAGATCAGAAGATCTAAATGTTGCATGCTCACATTGCAAAAAGAGTTGCCCCAGAGCTTAGTGAATATGGTGAAGTTTCTGTCGTTGCAAAGAATACCCATTTACCTGCAAGGAAAAAAATGCATTTTTGCTTGCATATGATTGGATGATGTTGGATTCACTAAATTCCCTTGCTAAGTGCAGCTTCATTTGAAAAGGCCTATTTGCCTTTAGTAAATCAACCTCTGTGCAAACAGCAGCAGTTGTCAGTGGCAGTTGTCAGACTTGTACTTTGTGCAAACCAATAGCCGGGATCATTCACTGCTGTTTTGAGTGGCTACATGCAAACAGTGGAGTCGATTTATTAAAAGCAAATCCACTCTGCACTACAAGTGCATTGCAAGTGCACTTGGAAGTGCACTTGGAATTGCAGTCGCTGTAAATCTGAAGGGAAGATCTGAAATCAGGGGAAGCTCTACTGATTTTATCATCCAATCATGTATTTTTTATTATCTTGCAGTGCACTTGTAGTGAAAAGTGGATTTGCCTTTAGTAAATAAACCCCAGTGTCTCTACCATGACCCTGGATGCAGACAGTGGGCATCCAGGGATGATGTTTCTGTGGAGTTTCTGACTGCACACAGAGGTGGCTTTTAAAGAGGAGTTCTGCCTGGGGAAAAAAAAACTAAAAGTCAGAAGCTACAAATACTGTAGCTGCTGACTTTACTATATAGACACTTACCTGTCCAGGGAGCCCGCGATGAAGGCATCCCAGCCGATTTTCAGGTCAGCTGTTGGGTGCTGCCGCCGCCATCTCCACTAAGTGAAACTGGCAGTAAAGCCTTTTGACTTCACAGCTGGTTCCCTACTGCACAAGCATGAAGCACACTGCGTTTTCTAACTGGCCTGGCAGCGGAGGAAGGAGGGGGGCCGAGCTTCTGAGGGACAACACCTCCTGGAAGTGGGGAAGGGTGCCTGTCAAATGTTTGAATGTAGCCTAACTACTCATAACACATGACTATTATAAATATCAGCCGAAATGTTATATTTTTATGTTGTTATGAAGGATTAAAGTGGTAGAAAATGCTGGGGAAAAAAGCCTGGTCTCCCTGCAAGATAAAGCCATGTGCTAGTGTGCATCGCATACTGGCACATTATGCATGATATACCTAAAAAATAAGCCATCCAGAGGCGTGCTGTCCCCACTAACAGGGCTCCCATCTTCACCCAGTCTTCCTTCCAGGTGCGCGGGCTCTGGCCACTTGAATGTCCGCTCACTTTGCAAGGGAATTTTTCCCCAGAGCTTAGTAAATATGGTAAAGTGCCGTCCTATTAGAGTGCATGCGCCTATGATCTCACCGGCTGATGCTCGCTAGAATACCTCCTAAATGGTGCACTTTTAGATGATATTTATTTTATCTACAGGTAGGATTTATTATATGCTTAGCTGTAGGTAAAATGATCAGAAACAAGTTTACTACCATTTTAAAACCTCTTTTAGGATTTTATTGTGATATGTCTTCTCAGTGAGGAAATTGCAATTTGCTTTCAGTCCTAGTGTCCAGCTGTCACAGTACAGGAAGTGAGATGAATCTCCCAAATGGAGACCCAGCAATTAACAGCTAACAGAGATCTCAACCTGTCCTCATCCACATAATAAAAGATTTTGCTTTAATGGCGACTCTCTAACTGTACTGTATGTCTTCCTTAACCTCCCTGGCGGTATTCCTGAGTGTGGCTCGGGGTGGAATTTCAGTACCATTAGAGGTAACCCCGAGCCACACTTGGGATTGCATTGCTGGAACCAAGGCAGCGTTACTCACCATGTCCCCTGGTTACAGCGATGTCCCCCGCCGTGTCTGCGGGCTGTGTCCTCCGCCCGATGCCTCTGTGTGCCGGGCTCCGTTCCCTGCGAGCGTCGGGGTGTGGAGACCGGCGGCAAATTCAAAAAGTGAAACACACAGTAAACATACCGTACACTGTAATCTATAAGCTTACATTACTGTTTGAAATCATTTCACATCCCCTTTGTCCCTAGTGCTTTGTCCAGTGCCCTGCATGCACTTTTATATTATATATGTCATTCTTTCTGCCTGGAAACTTGAGAATGTCCATGGCAACCAAAAAGTGTCCCTTTACATCAAAAGTGTTTTTTGATCGGCTAGAAAACACAGATAGTAAATAAGAATCATTTGCAGAATTGAGTGATACTGATTTTTGGGGAAATTTATCATCAGAAACTGAAAGTGACGACAGCGAAAATTCTGGAAATTAGCAAATTTCAGTGTTTTTGGTTTGATTACATTATTGAATACATTTTATTACTATTAGGTTATTATTTTTGATAATTATTTTTAGTTATTTATTATATTATAATTTATGATTTCATGTTTCAAACTTTATCATACCCGGGATGTCTACTAGACTCTTGTTTGGACAGATTTAAGTGAGTTGTTCCTAAGAATTACAGGCCTACAATATAAAACGCCAAATTTCCATGCAAAATAATGTACCGCTTTCAGCACCAATAATCTGAAATAATCATACCGCCAGGGAGGTTAATAAAGCTCTCTGCAACTGTATGTCTTCCTTAACAAAGCAAACTCTCTAACTCAGTGGTGGCCAGTCTATAAGGGGCGCAGGGGTGCTGTCCCCCTAATCTCCATCCGGGGTGCTGGGCACATAGATTTTGACAATAGAGGCTTTTTCTTTATTGAAGCACGATTAGAGCCTGTGGCTCTAATTGGCTTCAAAAAGGTTGGGCTCGGTTCAGTCAACATTCGCTATTGTCTTCCTGTTTCTCCTCCCAGCCAATCAGGACAGACAGCAGGTTTTAAGACTGGATTGGTTGGGAAGAGAAGCCGGGGAAACTGCCTGTGACCTGGATGGGGAAAGTGCGGACCTGGCGGAGGGGGGGTTTGTTTGCCGCCCCCCCCCCCCAAAAAAAAATTAAACACCAGCGGCCACTGCTCTAACTGTATGTCTTCCTTAATGAAACGTGTTAGTATGGTCCTAAAACCTAGTGAATAGCCAAGTTCTTCAATGAACATAACAGTAGATCTTATGTTGAGGCCACTGGGCTGTCAACAACATATTATTCTAGCATTTACTATAAAAATCATATATTGCTTAATCAAAGTAAACAGAAAAGTGATGGCAGAAATGTTTGTTATATCAATGCTAGCAAGTCATTGGCATATAGGCTGTTCACTTTTCACTGTGCACGTTTCAAAGGAAAGTACAAATTAGCTAAGTGAAATTTCACTTTTTAAAGAATACTCAATCATGTACAATGAAAATAAAAATAACAATATTTAGCTTGATTGGATGATAGCAGTCAACACTAGTTTTCCCAACAATTACTAAGCTAAGGGAAAATGCTTTTACAAAATGCAAATTCTCTTGTAAAGTGAACAAACCTATTTGCCATTGGTAAATCAAACCCCTTGTGCCATAAAAGGTTCATCAGCTGAAATGTTGCAGCTTAAAAATGAATTTATTTTGTTTTGAAATTGCATTCTTGAATGTACATTTTAACAAATCCCAGAGGCAAGGAAATATTCATAACATTACAATGATCCACCCAATAAAAATACTTAAACTGCAGTGGCCTTAGAAAAGAACTTCCCTCTCCTACGGCATAGAATAAAATTGTTTTTCTTATTACTACAGATTATAAATCATTCCAAAACTTACATTCCAACAGCCTTCTGTAATCATTATAATACTTATATATCACTGTTGATGTTACTTCACTAAAGTAACTTGTATGTGTACTTTATTTCTTTAGACGGATATTTATTAATACATTTGAAATATGATTCTGCTACTTTTATAATCTTGCTTTGTTTGAAACCTGTCCACATATTCACGAAAAGGGATAAATGCTTCAAATTATTAAAATCGGGTGTAACTCATGTAATGCAAGATTGAAGATTACACATTAGAAAGTAGATTACTGAGGGCTCCTGGAATGGTTTAGAGGCACCCAGCAGAGATTAATGTGAATTAGGCAACGATCAAAGTAAGAAAAATGTCCATAAGTATCCAAGAGCCATAGGCATCCCCAGCAGGATGGATATCTCAACCTACGCAAGAAAATGTTTTTTGTTTCAAGTTTTATTTGGTGGTATGTGACCTCTCCTTCCACTGTAAATGTACTGAAGTCTTCATTTTCACAGCTTAACATTTCATTTTATATCCCTGTGTGTTCTGTTTTCTTCATAATTTCATTTCTAACACTTCCAGCTATTCAATGCTTCTTGTATCTCACCATTTTACAAGTCTGTTGCTGAATGCTGTAACCTTATAAAGTAAGGACAGACAGTTCCTTTCTTTTTTAACACGAAACCCCTGAACTTTTAACCTTCAGAAAACTGCTACATTTTGGATCCAGTGCACTCATTCCAAGCCTTTAGGGTCTACATTTCCAATTTTCTATGGCTTTATTCTTCCAGTTATGTAGACTGTATACAGTGTGACTAAGGGAAGTCACACTGTGCAAGGGAATTTTCCCCAGAGCCTGGTACAGGTGGTGAAATTTCACTTTGCAAAGAATACCCAATCCTGTGTGAGAAAAATAAAATAAACTGCATTTTGCTTGCACATGACTGGATGATGGAATTCAGCAGAGCTTTACCTCATTCGTTAACCTCTAGGCAAAATTCCCTTGCAAAGTACAGTTTCCCTTACAAAGTGAACAGTCTATTTGCCTTTCATAAATCAACTCCAGTGTGTATGGATAGCTCATTTTTTGATATTTTGGATAGAGTAGGAAACAGTCAGAAACACTGTCAGGATTATTTTTTTGACCGCTGAGATTCATCCCCTGTGTATGTCCTTCTGAACATTGTCATCAAGACAGAAAGGGATAGGAATTTCAAAATGTCCTCCAACAAGGATAGCTTTGTTAGTGACAACTCCACTTATTTTGTAGAGATTTCCTCTCACTTTTTGTTGTATCTCCAGGACAGACAGCAAAGTGAAATTTCCCCAACAGGACACAAATAGAAAAAATAAACTGTCAGGAGTATTAGCCCTTCCCTACTCTATCCAAAACTAAAAAGAAAAGTTTTGGCTATGCTTTAAAAATGTAAACCTTACATACCCCCAAATTGCTGCTAATGCTGCTGGACTGTACTGGGATTTAAACAAAACCCCAGGGGTTTCAAGGGTCCATGCTTGTTCCAGCAATTGGCACTGGGTCTATGCTGGCTCTGTCATGTAGACAGTATCTGCATTCTGCCAATAACCTTGTCAGAAAGAGTAAAGCAGTGGTTGAGGACACAGACATCTGTCAGGAGATGTTAGTGGGGGACACCTTTTTACTGCCACTGACTACCAATGACTGGGGGGGGGACTATTTTCTGTCACTGACTACCAATGATGAAATTAGTATTTTTTTTTAAACTGAAACTGACAACCAGTGATTAGGGGTTGATCTTTTTACTCTCAGCAAGCAACAGTCATTATTGGTGAGAACGACTTGTAATGTCACCGACCAACAAACAATTTGAGAAGTTTTTTCCACTGTCACTGACCACCAATTATTTTGAGGTGGGTCTTTTAACTTCTACTGATCCCCAATTGGGGCAGGGGTATTTTATGGTCACTGAGCAGCAATTCAAGGGGGCACTATGTCACATAATCTAATCACTGCATCCCCCATGGGGTATGTTACAAAGCTCTCATCCCTGTATATATATATATATATATATATATATATATATATATATATATATATATATATCTATATATATAGATATATATAGATATATATATAGATATATATATCTATATATATGTTGTAAATTACATTGACCTAAATTATACACCGTGTTGTTGGTTATATAGTTAGAACCCCTCTATTGCATACATTAAATTCTATAAATTCAATTAAGATCTTCTTTAGGGTAGACGCATACAAAGTGCTAGCTCTTTGTCTATATTCTTTGTTCCCTAAATCAAATATAATGAAAAAGCTTCCTTTATTTAAATAAATGAATCGTTTGTGCTGATGTTTATGCATGTCTTGCTTATAGCACTGTAAGTAAGGCATATTTTGCAGGTCTGTGGATCATTCCTGTTTAATGTGGTTGTAAACCCTTTCCTATACCCAGTGAAGTGAACTGCCTTAGCTAATACACAGAGATGAATCAAATCTCCGTACATACGTTTTACTTGGATATCTGCAGTCTTTCCCTTTCTACATTCTTTACAAAGTGCACATCATGTTACAAATCTTTCTTCCTCATTCAGCACTGGGTATGAAGTCTGGGCATACACTGTGTAAGAGCTGATTGGAGAAAAGGCACACACCCCCCTCCACATAGGAGGAAGAATGAAGAAATTTGCAGAGCTGCAGTCTGAATAGACAAGCTCTCTGCTTATCTATCTCTAAGCTCCCTCCCCAACATAAATTTCCAGCTGCTTTAATCTCGTGTGTAAAGAGAACTTGTCAGATGTTATCATGCTGACAACAGGGGAACGAAGTAGCAGAAAGACACGGCACTCAAAGCTCTGGAGAGAGATAAGTAAACACTACAGATTTCATGAATGGCGTTTCCAACCGCTTTAATGTGTCTTGAAATGGCCACTCGTAGTCTCTATCAGAGGCATGTTTGACAAGGTGGAGCACTTTTGGGAGACAAGGTCATATCAGTAGCAAACTATAACAGTAAGTACCTGAACATGGACCTTCACATCAGATCACGAGGATGACTTTTGAAATTATCATAACATGTTAAAGCTTATATGAGATTTCAGTGATTAGGTTTGTACATAAAATAAGTAAAGTCTAAAAACAGATATAAGTAAAACAAAATCCATCCACCAGAACTACGGTTATTACTTGGTTTGTGAGCTTACTGTTAAGGTAAAAACAAATATAATACTTTAGATCTAATCTCACTACCATCTTAAAATCATAAAAGTTAATTTAATTTCACTCATAAGACAATTATTTCATACACAGATTTGCCCCTTTTCCACACAGCAAAAAAGATGGTCACTGAAAAGGGCCTCATCTCCAAGTTGCTGATAAATAACAGAAAAAACACAACTGCAGTATCAGCAAGTTCATCTTTATATGATTTTTATGCTAGCCAAAGCTTATTTTTTCATACTGAAATATCACCTGTATCTGGTGGAGGAGAAGTCACGAAAAAGATGCTTGGTGGTGGTTCTGTAGCCTTTTCAGCACACATTTTTTAACTACAATAATGATTTACAACTATGTACAGAATATGTTAGCCCCTTCCCTCTTGCCCTTCCTTTCACAAGCAGTTCACAACACCCCTACTTTGTTCCATAATGGCCTTAACAAGGCAGAAGAATTGGGAACTCAGGCTATTTTCATGTCCTCAAGAAACCTCAAGACAAAGCATGCTTGTGATTCAACCACATGTCAGCCATCAAAGCTTATAATACCATTTTGGACTTTTAAATCCACCATCATCATTAAAATATTTACAACAATCTAAATTAGAATGTTTGTTATTTTCAACAGGCCTAAATTATATTTTATTCTTAAAGTGTATATAAACTGTAACGACAAACTTCTGCCAAAGTGGCAGTTAACATATAAAAAAACCTTTTATTAAAACAATAAGGCAATTACTAGAAGAATCTTTCAAAAGTTTATTAATATTGGCTTGGCATAGGGTTTGTTTTTTTTTAAAAAAGTAAAAGAAGAGATCTGGTTGTATGGACATGGGACATGTTCATGAAGCATATACAATATATATAAATAAATAAAAATACCCGTCAATACTCTGAAAAATCTTGTACATTGATTGTGATTAGCACTTCCTCGTGGCAGCACTGGGGTCGTTGGTTTGAATCCCAACTACGGCACTACCTGCATAGAGTTTTCATTTTCTCTCTGTGCTTGCATGGATTTCCACCCATACTTCAAAGATATGCTGGTAGTTTAACCACTTCAGGCCTGGAAGGATTTCCCCCTTAATGACCAGACCATTTTTTTGCGATACGGCACTGCAACGCTTTGACTGACAATTGCGCAGTCGTGCGGCGCTGTACCCACACAAAATTGATGTCCTTTTTTTCCCACAAATAGAGCTTTCTTTTGGTGGTATTTAAAAACCTCTGCAGTTTTATTTCTTGTGCTATAAACAAAAAAAGGGCCACAATTTTTTAAAAATATATTTTTTACTTTCTGCTAAATATATATCCAAAAAAACCCCAAAAAAACAAATGTATTCATTGGTTTAGGCCGACCACTGACATTATTACATTGATCAGTGCTCAGTGTGAAAATTACACTGGCAGGGAAGGGGTTAACACTAGGGGGCGATCAAGGGGTTAACTGTGTTCCCTTAGCATGGTTTAACTGTAGGGGGATGGGCTTACTAGGACATGTCAGAGATTGCTGTTCCCCAACACTGGGAACAGAAGATCTCAGTCATGTCATCTGGCAGAACGGGGATCCGCCTTGTTTACAAAGGCAGATTCCCAGCGATCGCAAGGTCGCTGGTGGACATAGAGTCTGCCGGACCGTGGATAAGCTCCTGCGGTGAGCAGCGGGTGCACGCTAGCGGTGGTGAACGTGTGCCCACTATACCACATGCACGGACCGATGTACAGGTACGTCGGTTCGCACTATCCGACTAGCTTGCCGCAGTATATCTGCGTAAACTGGTCGGCAAGAGGTTAAAGTGTTATTAAAGTATTTTTTTAATTAAAATAACAAACAACCTATATGGTTTTGCACAGAATGGCCCCAAACCTCCTCTTCTGGGGTTACCTAACGGCACTCCTGGCTCCTCTTTTTCTTGGTAGGCCCCCATAGAAATCACTTTTCGCCGAACACCCAAATTTGCCGAACACACACAATTGCAGAGTGTTCCCCCCAACACCCTGCAATGCACTGAGCACTGCACAATGCATTCTGTGCCCTGATTGGGCAAAGCTTTACCCAATCAGGGCACAGTGTAAGCTGGTTAGTAAGGAATGGGGCCAGGAAGTCGGCTGTCGCATCCTTAACAACCGATGAGCCATCAGCTGTCAATGGGTTTCCCCACTGACAGCTGAATAAAAAAAAAGTGCCATAAAAGGGGTATAAAAAGTAATTGGCCATAAAAAGGGTATAGGGTGTCTGGCTACCGCCCTGGGAGACATGTTTCAATAAAAAAAAGTAAAAAACATATATATTTTTTCAGGAGCAGTGATTTTAATGATGCTTAAAGCGTTTGTTAACCCCCCAAAAAAATGCTGCTGCTGTCGCTTTAAAGTGCAATTAGCAGCATGGTGCTTTCGCTTTTTAAATTATCACTCTGTACCCCATAGAATACCTGTGTGATAATGCCAGGTCATGACTTCCCCCCTAAGTGCTGACGCCCCTTGTCATATAGTTGATCCTGAGAGCCCCGTGGTCTAGGCAGTCTATGTCACTAGCAGCTCTCCTATGCCTGCTTTCAGCTCCCCTCCTCCCCCCTCCCTCTCCTCTCTGCTCTGCTCTCATAATTAACTCTAAAAGCTCCTATTTCCTCTGTATGAGAAGAATAAGTTCCCTGTGTCAGTGTTATATCAGAAATACTCTTATCTATATAGATAACACAGCACTGCTCTCTCTCTCCAGCTGAAGTCGGCAGCAGTGCTCAGCCCCACCCTCAGGAATTCTGAGCTGAGAGAGAAGAGCAGAAAGATGACAACTGATCAAAGTAAGAAGGTGTATTATCAGTACAGATAAGAATATATCATAACACAAACACAGGGCAACTTCTTGTTATAATACAGAGTGGATGGGAACTTTTTATAACCTCCTTAATCACCTCCCACCTGGCCACTGTACATATACGGCCGGGTGGGAGCTTCCCCGATCTGACAGGACGCGCATATACGTCCTGCAGAACGGGAGCTCGCAGCGCGGCCACGTGGATCATTATGATCACATGATCCAGCTGAGCAGAGATCGGGATATGGGCGCTGTGATTGGCCCTCCCGATCATGTGACGGCTGTGTCCAATCACAGCCGTCACATTGTAAACAGAGACGAACGTCTCTGTGACAGTTCCCCCCCGCCGAGCTCAGTGAGAGCTCAGTGCAGGGGGGGGAGGGGGGAAGATGCAGCTATGTGACAGCTCTCTGCATGATGATGATTTCATGCAGAGAGCTCTCACAGATCGCCCCCCACACAGTGCACCAAGCACACCGATACCCCTGTCCCCATACACATAAGTGTCCCCATAAAACAGTCCCCAAAACATCTGTATGTCCCCCATCACATCTGTCACAGTCCCCAAAACATCTGTATGTCCCCGTCACATCTGTCACCATACACAAAACCATACACAAAACATCTGTCACAGTCCCCGTCACATCTGTCTGTCCGCCAACACCAAATAAACTCCGATTTGGGTTATTTTTACCAAAGAAATGTAGCAGTATCATTTTTGGTCAAAATTTATGAAGAGAAATTACTTATTTGCAAAATTTTATAACAGAAACGAAGAAAAATGCATTGTTTTTGAAAATTTTCAGTCTTTTTTAATTTATAGCGCAAAAAATAAAAAACCTAGGGGTGATTAAATACCACCAAAATAAAGCTCTATTTGTGTGAAAAAAATGATAAAAATTTAATTTGGGTACAGTATCACATGACGCGCAATTGTCATTCAAACTGCAACAGCGCTGAAAGCTGAAAATTGGTCCTGGAAGGAAGGGGGTTTAAGTGCCCAGTATTGAAGTGGTAAACAACCACTTTAAAGTGAAACAAGAAAAATGCCTTTAAATATTGTGCCTGGGGAGTCCCCTTAGTCTGTTTGTAAAGTGGTGCATCTGTATGATGTATAGAAAATGCCACAGCAATAATCACATTCCTAAAGGAAAAAATGTAAACACGCTTGCAGCTGTAAAATATTGCCGCCTCTCAGCAATACATATTAAATTTTTTTTTTTAAAAACGACGTGGGGTCCCCCCCAGTTCATATCAGGCCCTTAGCCGAGCATGCAGGCTGGCAGGTCAGGTTGGGGAGGGGACAAGTGAGCGCCCCCTCCTGAACCATACCTGGCCACATGCCCTCAACATGGGGGGTGGGTACTTTGGGGCAGGGGGGCTCTGCGTCCCCCCATCCAAAGCACCTTGTTCTCATGTTAATGGGGACAAGGGCCTGGGCTGAGGTTGTCAGGGTCTTCGGGTAGGAGGCTTATCGGAATCTGGACAAGGGGGCCCTCAGATCCGTCCCCCCCTTCGTATGCCTACCCATTCACCAAAAAAGTGTCAAAAAGTAAAAACCACAAGAGACAGTTTTTGACAAATCCTTTATCAAAAAATAAGAAAACTGTCCCGTGATGTAATCCACCATCAATCACGATGCCCAATGGACCCAAAAAATAGAAAAATGTCAAAAACGCTCCTCCTACATTGGAGGCTACATGCCGCATATGCTCTCTGCACTTTGACAGCTCTTATATACTGTAGGCAAGGGTGGGGTCACCTGGCTACATCACCCGGTGGCCAGACCCCCTTCTGACATCCAATGACCTGAAGGGCCTGTTATGGACTGGGGGGACCCATGCTGCCAGAAGCCGGCAATACATTACAGCCACAAGCAATTTTAAATTACATTTTTTCATTTAGAAATGTCATTATTGCTGCGGCATGTTCTATACATCATACAGATGTGCCACTTTACAGGCGGACTAAGGGAAGCCCCCAGGCACAATATTTAAAGGAATTTTTCATTTTTATTGTTTCACTTTAAGCAACATTAAAATCACTGCTCCTTAAAAAACAATTGTTTATTTTATTTTATTTTTTATTGAAACATGTTCCTCAGGGCAGTACCCAGACCCACAATACTGCTTTCTTGGCCAATTACTTGCATATAAGCTGTTTGGCCCATAAATATACAAAATAAAAGTCCGCGCTCACAGCAAATAAAAGGTATGAATATTAGATATGAGGTGAAGTGTAACATAGGCTGCTCGCAAACAACAACTAATCCAATTGTCTCAATAAATGTAAAGAAAAAATTGCAGCGCCCTAAAGGTGTGATGAAATGTTCATAGATTGCTGATGGAACATATTAACCATATACTGATAAATATATATAAGATAATAAGATGATAAAATGCAGTTCAAAAACGTGGGAGACAAAGAGATGAGTCTCAATCTTCTTAAATCCTAATGGATCAAGGTAATCTTACCAACATCCAGGTAATCAACAAGACCAGGGGTATTCTGATAAATCCAAATAGGTAAAAGGATGTATGCTTACCAGAATCCCTTAGGTCATGCGCAGGTATCAGGATCAGCCGGTGGATGAGTGCTCAGACGTCATCTGGGGTCCTGGTGAAGAGCCCGCAAACAGCAGATGTCCAGGGAGTGGTGGTCCGGAACCTCAGAGATGTCATCAGTGGTAAAAACCAGGAAAGGACACAGGTCCGGCAGCAGGTATCCAGGGAATGTTGGTGCGATGCCGCAAAAGATGTCATCAAGGGTCAAGATCAAAGAAGGCACGGGAAGGCACGGGTCAGAACCCCGGCATGGACAGTGGTCTCCAACTTCTCACCGCGAATACTCCCAAAGGTTATTGGTGGGTGGTATTATGCAAGTAGAGTGGAGACAAAAACCGCAATAGTGTAATACTGTACAAATTTTGTTTTATTGCAAGAAACTGAATTATACTCACAAAATATAAAATAGTGGAGAGCTCTCAAAGTAAAAAACGTGACAGGGGGGGTATGGAAACCCTGTTGCATAATTGCAGTGAATCTTTTTTGTGTGAACATTCTCAACTCTTTTAATGAATCAGGCTCTATAATAGTGAGAGTACCACAGACACCAGAAAAAAAAATTATAGGGAGTTTGAAGGGGGTATTCAAAAGGAAAAATCCAGACCACAAAATATAGATAGTCCTAAAGTGAATATATATATATATATATATATATATATACACACACACCGT
>BLSH010108557.1:69098-82500 GCA_018402905.1 Glandirana rugosa
ATATATATATATATATATATATATATATATATATATATATATATATAAGCGAAATCCTGATAGATATAAAACACCAGACCTAAAAAGGAAAACTTATGGGGGAAGTTTGAGGGATATTAAAAAAAAAGACCACAGACACCATGAGAGTGATAATATCTCGGACTAAGTAATTTTCTCAACTCTTACAAGTGTGTTTTTTCTAAGTGACGTTAATACGTTGTCCCAAAGGTATGGGGGGGACAGTGCAAAAAATGAAACTCTCGAGAGGTGATAAAATATAAAACACTCATATTAAGTCAAAGAACGTTATTTTGTTTTAAACATGTCATAATGTGATAACGCCAAAAACAGAGGTGAGATGAACGTATTATGGTGGGTGGTTATTGGAATATATATATATATATATATATATATATATATATATATATATATATACACACACACAGTATATGAAAAAAAATTATATCTCTTATGGGACATGAATAACTAAGTTCCCAAAAGAATTGATGCAATGCAGTATTATGATAAAATGAATTCATGAATGAAAAAAAAAGCACTGCTAGCATTTTAAAAGATCTGTGCTAGATCCAGCATTTAAAAGAAACAAGGATAGAAAATTACTAATGTCTCATATGGGAATACTATTCACCAAGACATCATTATTGTCAAATAGGATCTTAAAAAGGAAAAATACAGTACAATATAACATATTACCTCAATGGAATGATTAGATCAAAATACATTGCAGAGCGCACAGTAATAAAAAAGTTTTACTGAGTGTAAAAAAAATATATAGACAAAAATGTGGCCTCATTCAGTGAAAGAAAGTAAGACATCCGATACACTCAGGTATGAATGCAGCCTAAGGGACACAAGTGACCAGTAAGCACCAATATATTATTTTGTTATTGGGTTAAGATACACTAACTATATAATCCTTGTGCTATGTAAGGCCCAGGGCTCATGTGCACTACATGTGTGTATTAGTATGGAAGGCATTGATGTTAAATGGAGCTCATTGTGTAGGAAAGAGTCAAGAAAATAGAATAATCCATAGTTGTATGAAGTTATGATACACCATGATAAAGATAGATAGATAGATAGATAGATAGATAGATAGATAGATAGATAGATAGATAGATAGATAGATAGATAGATAGATAGATAGACTTGTTATGCTTCAGCTATAGCGCATGCTCCTATTCAACTGCTTTCTATAATGCATTTTATCATATGATATATATTTTCCATACTCACTTTTTTGTTTCTTCAAAATGAAAATACTGATTTGAAAAAGAGGAAGAAAATACCTGACTATTTAGATTACAAGTTACAAATTTTCTTTTTCGATTAAGTTACAATTTTGTTTACTTAGCCATCCACCTAAAACATTATAATAATGACAAGCAATTGTGATAATTCAGTAATGATGAGATTTTTAAGTTTATTGTCACATATTCAAAGCGCGGTAACAGAAAATAGTAATTCTCTATAAATTGATTATTGCTGTAATTAATAATTTGCAACCCATGTCACTTAATTTCGAAAAGCATAAAGATGAAAGAGGGGATGAATATAAAACATTCATTCGTGATTTATACAAGAACAGTTACTTGTCCTGCTTCAATTAGACATAAGACTCTAGGTAGCTCCTAATACAAGTATTATGCATTGTTAATCCTGAAATATTAGATGGCATTCTCTTCATTATTACATTTCTTGTCCTGAATTTGCAACGCAATTAAATATGTCTTAAATAGCATAATCAAGATATAACATTTTTTTACTTCCTAATAAACCATTGAATATATTTCTTGACAATTGCAAAACAACTAATCTGTTTATCTTATAAATACAAGGAATTGTTCCGTATGGATTTTCCATTATAACCACTTCAGCTCCAGAAGGTGTTACCCCTTTCCTGACCAGGCCATTTTTTGCGATGAGGCACTGCGTTATTTTAACTGACAATTGTGCAGTCATATAACACTGTACTAAAATTGATGTCCTTTTTTCCCACAAATAGAGCTTTCTTTTAGTGGTATTTTATCACCTCTGCGTTTTTCATAAACAAAAAAGGGCTGACAATTTTGAAAAAAAAAACTATATTTTTTACTTTCTGCTATAAAATATATCCAATAAAAAAGTAAATCTAAAATATTTTAGCAAAAAATTCCCAATACGCGTATATTGACTGGTTTGTGCAAATGTTATAGCGTCTACAAACTATGGGATAGATTTAGGGACTTTTTTTATTTTTTTGGTATTTTTTATTAGTAATGGCAGCGATTAGCGTTTTTTAGCCAGGCTGCGACATTGCGGTGAACAAATCTGACACTAAGTGACACTTTTTGGGGACCAGTGACACCAATACAGTGATCAGTGATAAAAATATACACTATCACTGTATAAATGACATTGGCAGGGAAGGTGTTAACATCAGGGGCAGTCAAAGGGTTCAATGTGTTCCCTATGTGTGCTTTCTAACTGTAGGGGGAGTGTTTTGACTAAAGGAAAACAGAGATCCATTAGCTTAGCAGAAACAGGAGATCTCAATTTTCCTGTCTGACAGAACAGCGGTCTGGACCCACTGATTGGCTCCCGCTGTGTCAAATCACAGTGGGAGTGTGCTCGCACCCAAGAGCTGAAGACGAGAATCCCATACAGGTATGTGATTTTGCACTAAGGAGCCGCCCTGCCACAGTAAATGTACGTGGGGCGGTCCTTAAGCCGTTTAGGTAGAACTTTGCTTATAGTGTGTATCCACATAATAACTTTATCCATTTATGTGAAAGCAAATGTGCTTTTATTGCATACTCATATCAATTTAACAGTAACACCACTTTTGTTTAAAAAAAAAAAAAATCCCCTCTGGATGATCAATGTACATTGTAAGGATTTTAACATACGAAAGGTAAAATTTAACAACATTCAGTTTCAGTTACAATATAGCCTGTATAGTAAATGTATATGCTATATATATATTTGCTATTTTTCCAATAAAAGTTACCCTTCAAAATTGTGTTCTTGTGTGTAGCCACTCATCCTCATTAAGTTACAGCTAACTAGGTATGAATCAGGAAAAAAAAATTAAATTAAAAAAATAAATTAAATGAAAGTGCTGATTGATTATATTAATGATTACTGTTACTTTTGACTTTAAATCATTTTCTACTGAATTTCTTTCTAAGTATTATAATGGAACCCTGGTCCTGAGCCTACCGAAGCATCATTGTTCCAGAATTAGCAAAGTGTAATTTCAATTTTAATGCAAGGCTTAACGGGTGGAGGAGTTTAGGTCTGCAACGATACCTTTATTAACCACTTCAGCTCCAGAAAGTTTTAACCCGTTCCTGACCAGGCCATTTTTTGCAATACAGCACTGCATTGTTTTAACTGACAATTGCGTGGTCGTGCGACGTTGTACCCAAATAAAATGCATGTCTCCTTTCTCCCACAAATAGAGCTTTCTTTTGTTGGTATTTGATCAACCATGTGGTTTTTATTTTTTGCGCTATAAACAAATAAAGACCAACAATTTTGAAAAAAAAAAAAATATTTTTTACTTTCTGCTATAAAACACATCCAATAAAAAAAGTTAAAAAATCAAATTTCCTCATCAATTTAGGCCAATATGTATTCTTCAACATGTTTTTGGTAAAGTATGTATTGATTGGTTTGTGCAAAAGTTATAATGTCTACAAACTGTGGCATAGATTTGTGGACTTTTTATTTATTTTATTTTCTTTTACTAGCAATGGCGGGGATCAGCGATTTTTAGTGGGACTGCGACATTGCGGAGGGACACTTTTTGGGGACCAGGAACACCAATACAGTAATCAGTGCTAAAAAATGCACTGTCCCTGTACAAATGACAGGGAATATAATCAGGGGTGATCAATGGGTTAAATATGTTCCCTGGGAGTGATTTCTTACTGTGTGGGGGATGGTTGCACTGTAGGAAGACAGAGATCCGTGTTTCTGCTTAGCAGAAACACAAGATCTCCATCTTCCTTACTAGCAGAACAGCGATCTGCTTGCTTACATAGGCAGCCCACCGTTCTACCTCTTTCCGAACGATCGCTGGGTTTCCCGGACATCAGGTCCAATCACAGTGGGAGCGGGGCTCTGGCGGCACGCGTACCCCAGAGCCCTTGAAAAAAATCACATACAGGTACGTGATTTTGCGCTTAAGGTCCACCGTGCCAAAGTAAATGTACGTGGGGTGGTCCTTAAGTAGTTAAAGTAGTTTGCTTATTGTGTGGCCATTGGCACAACTATTTTTTTTTATTATTTATTCATTTGCAAAAGCAATAAAAAAAACAAAAACTATGGGCTAAAAACATCTAACTTTAATATACTTTGTTTTAATAAAAGGTGTCAATTGTTTAAAAATGTTGTCCTAACCTGTCAATATAGCAGGTGTCAGTGATCCAAAATAAGCATGCAGATAAAGAAGAATGAAGCACCATCTTACATAATGGATGTATACTTAATTCTGTTCGGGGAAAAGGATTATGGCCTTGGAGCTTGTATCTTTAAAAAGTAAGTGGGCCACGGGAGCTCTCAAGTGTTGACCCTGACAGGCTTCCTTTTACTAGTACACTTCTAAGGAGTTAGTTCTGCTTTGCGATATAAGGCAAGAGAGACCCTCACACCCAGTGGGCCTGATTTGATGGAGTGTGCACTGACAAGAAGTGATATGAACGTGCATTGACTTCAACTAGTCATAGACAGAAAAATGCATAAACTATTCCCTTCATAAGACTCGATACTTGACATAACATTCCTTTCATTTCACTGTACTTATTTTACTGGTAAATCAAGCCCAGAGAGGAAAATACCAATAACACATCACCTCCCATCGGAAGACAAAATATTTTTTGCAGTCTGCAAATGCAAATCACCAAGGTTTAAAATCAAGCAGAAACCAGCGCTGCCCTGGGTGACCTATACTTCTGAATTTTACATAAATGATTCTATGTATTCTGTCACAAAGCCAGCTTTCGGTGCCAATGTTTTCCTCCAGGACTTAATTTATACCAGAAGTTTTTCTAACTTTTAAAATGAGCAAAGTGAGCCAGTATTACAATTATTTCTCAACTGCGTGTCTCGCTGAAACACATGGGCAAGGCAAATTGTTTTTTTTTTCTTGAGAAATGATCAGTAATAACTAGAGTTGAGGGAGCCTGAACTTGAGAAAGCCATCACAGCCATGCCTACTAATGGCATGGCTGTGATTGGCCAGTGCATCATGTGACCCAGCCTCGATATGAGCTGGAGTCACGTAGCGCTGCATGTCACATGCTCTCAGGTTAGTGTAGGGAGAGGATGCTGCCGCCGTTGTGAGGTACATATAAGCGTTCTAAAATCATCTCATACTTAGTATAGGGAGAGGTTCCTGCTGCTGCTGTGAGGGACAGATTAGTGTTCTAAAATCATCTCATACTGCTATAGGGAGAGGTTCCTGGTGCTCGTGTGAGGGATAGATTAGCGTTCTAAAATCATTTCATACTGCTATAGGGAGAGGCTCATGCTTCTGCTGTGAGGGATAGATTACTGTTCTAAAATCATCTCCTACTGCTATAGGGAGAGGTTCCTGGTGCTGGTGTGAGGGACAGATTAGTGTTCTAAAATCATCTAATACTGCTATAGGGAGAGGTTGCTGCTGCTGCTGCTGTGAGGGATAGATTAGTGTTCTAAAATCATCTCATACTGCTATAGGGAGAGGTTCCTGGTGCTGATGTGAGGGACAGATTAGTGTTCTAAAATCATATCATACTGGTATAGGGAGTTGTTCCTGCTGCTGCTGTGAGGGATAGATTAGTGTTCTAAAATCATCTCATACTGCTATAGGAAGAGGTTCCTGGTGCTGGTGTGCGGGACAGATTAGGGTACTAAAATCATCTAATACTGCTATAGGGAGAGGTTCCTGCTGCTTCTGTGAGGGATAGATTAGTGTTCTAAAATCATCTCATACTGCTATAGGGAGAGGTTCCTGGTGCTGGTGTGAGCGACAGATAAGTGTTCTAAAATCATATCATACTGGTATAGGGAGAGGTTCCTGCTGCTGCTGTGAGGGATAGATTAGTGTTCTAAAATCATCTCATACTGCTATAGGGAGAGGTTCCTAGTGCTGGTGTAAGGGACAGATTAGTGTTCTAAAATCATATCATACTGCTATAGGGAGAGGTTCCTGCTGCTGGTGTGAGGGACAGATTAGTGTTCTAAAATCATCTCATACTGGTATAGGGAGAGGTTCCTGCTGCTGGTGTGAGGGACAGATTAGTGTTCTAAAATCATCTCATACTGCTATAGGGAAAGGTTCCTGCTGCTGCTGTGAGGGATAGATTAGTGTTCTAAAATCTACATTTTTTAAATTATATTAATAAATAGTGCTACATAGTACATTTGCACCTTGCTGTGCATTTCTTGCACAAAAAAAGTGCGTCTACATTGTAGTTATAAAAAAAAAAAGAATAATCATTTATTATTCTTTTTTTATTATTAATAAATAGTGCTACACAGTACATTTGCACCTTGCTGTGCATTTCTTGCACAAAAATAAAAAGTGCGTCTACATTGTTGTTTTAAAAAAAAAGATGAATCATTTATTATTCTTTTTTTTCTGTATTAATAAATAGTGCTACATAGTACATTTGCACCTTGCTGTGCATTTATTGAACAAAATTAAAAAGTGCGTCGACATTGCTGGTTTAAAAAATAATCTAAATTTGTGCTAAATAGTACATTTGCGGCCAGAATGAGGAGAGCGACAAATAAGGGACGTGGTCGTGGTGCTGCTGGTGTTGGTGGTGTTGGTGAAGCTCCTGTTGCAAGGAGAGGACGTGGTCATTCTGTGCCAGCTACATGCACAAGTGAAACACGTTCCTCAGGTGCGAGTATCCGACAGAACCTTCAACGTTTTATGGTAGGCCCGAATGCCGCTAAATGAATGGTGAGGCCAGAACAAGTACAGGCGATAGTAGATTGGGTGGCTGACAATGCCTCCAGTTACTTCACATTGTCTCCCACCCGGTCCCTTGCTGAAAGCTCGGAGTTGGCACCTGAACCCCATGGCCATCTGTCTTTCACCTCAGCCCCTTGTAAATCAGCCAAGCAGTCTCTTATGCTTTTTGATGACTCTGCTGGTGTGCATTCCGTGGGCCATCCACATAGCCCTGCCGCAGAAGTGGAAGACATTGAGTGCACCGATGCCCAACCACTTCTCTTGCAGGATGAGGACATGGAAACACCACCGCAGCACGTCTCTGATGATGATGACGAAACACAGGTGCCGACTGCTGCGGCTTTGTACAGTGTGCAGACTGACAAGGAGGGCAGTGGTGAAGAGTGGGTGGAAGATGATGTGAAGGATGATGAGGTCCTAGACCCCACATTGAATGAAGGTCATGTGAGTAACGTGTGCAGTTTGGAGGAAGAGGTGGTGGTCGCACAGAGGCACCAGCACAGCAAAAGAGGAAGCAGGTTGCAAAAGCGGAGCGACCTTACCCTAGACAGTACGCCTGCAACTATCCACTGCACCCAGGGACCAGCACATCAAAGGCAGCTCAAAGGCACTCCCCGGAGTGGCAGTTCTTCAGACAATGTGCTGACGCAAGACACAAGTGGTTTGCAAGCTGTGCAATGAGAGCCTGAAGCGAGGCATAAATGTTCTAAACCTAAACACAACCTGCATGACCAGGCATCTAAATGCAAAGCACAAGCTGCAGTGGAATAAGTACATCAAAATCCAAGAAAGGTCTCAGCCTCCTCCTGCTTCCTCTTCTGCTGCTGCCTCGGCCTCTTCCTCCACCTCTACAGTGCCAGTGTCACCTGCCACCTAACAAACAGACGATGTGCCAGCAACGCCACCATGTTCACCACCGTCCCCAAGCATTTCCACACCATGGTCCCATGGAAGCTTACAGCTGTCCATCTCCCAAACACTGGAGAGAAAGAGGAAGTACCCCCCAACCCACCAGCGATCCCTGGCCCTGAATGCCAGCATTTCAAAATTCCTGGCCTTTGAAATTCTGGCATTCCGTCTGGTGGACACGGACAGTTTTAAAAACCCGATGGTGGTGGCTGTCCTACAGTACGTGGTTCCCAGCCGTCACTACTTTTACAGGCGAGCCATCCTTTCCCTGCACAAACAAGTCAGGGACAAGATCAAGTGTGCACTGTGCAACGCCATCTGTGGCAAGGTCCACATAACCACTGATACGTGGACCAGTAAGCACGGACAGGGGCGCTATATCATTCTAACTGCACACTGGGCAAATGTAGTGGCGGGTGGGTCTGAGGCGGATAGCAGTTTGGTGCATGTCCTTCCACCACCCAGGATTGCAGGGCATTTCTCTTTGCTTCCTGTTGCCTCCTCCTCCTACTCTGCTTCCTCCTCATCTACCAGCTCCTCATCCGGTCAGCGTAACACCTTCACCACCAACTTCAGCACATCCAGGGGGAAACGACAGCAGGCTGTTTTAAAACTGATATGTTTGGGGGATAAAACCCACACTGCGCAGGAGCTGTGGATGGGCATTGAACAACAGACCGATGAGTGGTTGTTGCCACTGAGCCTCAAGCCCGGCCTGGTGGAGTGCGATAATGGGGGAAATCTGTAGCAACTCTGGGCCTAGCCGGTTTGAGGCACATCCCTTGCCTGGCGCATGTGCCGAATTTGGTGGTGCAGAAATTACTAAAATACTACCCAGATATATCAGAGCTGCTGCAGAAAGTGTGGGCCGTCTGTGCGCGCTTTTGGCGTTCTCACCCTGCTGCTGCTCGCCTGTCTGCGCTGCAGTGGAACTTCGGCCTTCCCGCTCACCGCCTCCTATGCGATGTGCCCACAAGGTGGAACTCCACCTTGCACATGCTGGAGAGACTGTGCGAGCAGCAGCAGACAATAGTGGAGTTTCAGCTGCAGCTCGCATGGGTCAGTCACTCTGCGGAACAGCACCACTTCACCACTAACGAGTGGGCCTCCATGCGAGACCTGTGTACCATATTGCGGTGTTTCCAGTACTCCACCAACATGGCCAGTGCCGATGACGCTGTTCTCAGCGTTACTATCCCACTTCTATGTCTCCTTGAAAAAACACTTCAGGCGATGATGGAAGAGGATGTGGCACAGGAGGAGGAAGAGGGGTCCTTTCCACGGTTATCAGGCCAGTCATTCACAAGTGGCTCGGAACGTGGGTTCCTGCACCAGCATAGGCCAGGTAAAACATTTTCAAGCCAGGGCACAGTTCTGGAGGATGAGGAGGACGAGGATGATGATGAAGAGGAGGAGGAGGAACCGTGTTCACAGCAGGGTGGCACCCAACACAACTCGTGGGCATCACTGGAGCATGGCTGAGGGGATACAGAGGACACAGATGATACACCTCCCACAGGGGACAGCTTGTCTTTGCCTCTGGGCAGCCTGGCACACATGAGCGACTACATGCTGCAGTGCCTGCTCAATGACAGCCGAGTTGCCCACATTGTAACTTGTGCTGATTACTGGGTTGCCACCCTGCTGGATCCCTGTTACAAGGACAACGTGCTGTCCTCAATTCCCTCACTGGAGCATGATCAGAAGATGCGCGACTACCAGCGCACGCTGGTAGACGCGCTGCTGAGGGCATTCCCAAATGACACCGGGGGCTCAGTGGAAGCACAAGGTGAAGGCAGAGGAGGAGGAAGAATTCGCCAATGCAGCTGTGGCACAGCCAGCACCTCAGAAGGCAGGGTTAGCATTGCCGAAATGTGGAAAAGCTTTGTCAGCAGCACGCCACACCAAACAGCACCACCAGCTGATAGGCAACGTCTTAGCAGGAGGCAGCATTTCAGCAACATGGTGGAACAGTATGTGTGCACACGCCTACACGTACTGACTGATGGGTCTGCCCCATTCAACTTCTGGGTCTCCAAATTGGGCACATGGCCTGAGCTTGCCCTTTATGCCTTGGAGGTGCTGGCATGCCCTGCAGCCAGTGTATTGTCTGAACGTGTGTTTAGCACGGCAGGGGGGCGTTATTACAGACAAGCGCAGCCGCCTGTCCACAGCCAACGTGGACAAACTAACCTTTATTAAAATGAACCAGGCATGGATCCCACAAGACGTGTCTGTACCTTGTGCAGAATAGACATTTCGACCGGCCTCACACAGCCATTGGTATCCTTTTTTTTTTTTAATATGTCTCAATATTTTGGAGGCTACCCCAATTCTAAAAAAAAAACAAACAAACAAAAAACAGTGTTGGCTACCTCCTCCTCCTCCTCCTCCACCACCGCTACTTCCACCTACACTGCCACGGCCACGGCCTAGTCAACCTCTAGGCTCCTACTCCACATCCACCTCCTCCCATTTTTATTTTTTTTATGTGATTTTAAGTTATTTCCCTTTCCACATTTGTTTGCAGGTCACTTGTCCTACTCTTACCCCTATTTTGCTTCCTTTTGCAGTCCTCTAGCCCTTTCCAGGACTTTTTTACAGCCATTTTTGTGCCCAAAAGTTCAGGTCACCATTGACTTCAATGGGGTTCGGGGTCAAGTTCGGGTCAAGTTTGGTGCCGAACCCGAACTTTTTCGTGAAGTTCTGCCGAACCCGCTGAACCCGAACATCCAGGTGTTCGCTCAACTCTAGTAATAACACACTATTAGTAAAACAATAAAAAAAAGTCAGTTGTCAATAAAAAAAAACATTATTTAAAGACCAAGAATATATACACAACTAGGATGTTATCATCATCTAGGGCAGGCTTTCTCAACCTTTTAACCCTAGAAGAACCCCAAAAATAATTTTCATGCCTCAAGAAACCCTTACTAAAATCAATTCATCAGGGCTCAATATGAACAATACCCCTTATATTGGGGGTCAATAGGAATAATGTTCTCCTTAAAGTGGTGCTCAGAATGCCACCCTTAAAGACAGCTAAAAAGATATTTGGTGCCATGCTGCTGGCTTTGCTAAGTGGTGCTGAACCTTGAACTATGTAGGCATCATAAAATAGGTGGTTCATCAGCCACAGCTCAAGGAAACCCTAGCAACCTCTGGAGGAACCCCAGGGTTCCAAGGAACCCTGGTTGAGAATGACTGATCTAGGGAATTGTTTATGTTATTTATTGGATGTGTGAAAATTTGAATTTCTTAAATATGTGCAAATTTGCTTGCTATGTTAGTAGTTGTGTGCATTTTGTTAAGACCGAAAATGAAAGACTGTTAATATTTAGGTACCTTTTACTTAACTAGTAATCCTGGACCAATAATATATGAACTATGTTATGGTAGATGCAGCTACAAAGTCAAATATAACATGGTGAACGCACACAATTTTGATGCATAGTTTAGAATATCCACAAGTACAACAAATTTCCAACAGATCCAACAAAGGTTTTGCAAAATCCTGCAATAGTCAATCAAATGTGTGTATACAAATGATTGAAAATGGTGAAAGTACGACATGCAGTCTATTGATAATGATAATTTGTCAGGTGAATACATGCAATTATAATAATACAGCATGTGTAGGATTCCTTCTTATACTGTATGATAAAGTAACATATGTTGAGTAAATCCTTAAAATAATATGTTAGTAAATATAATAGTAATACATTCATGTTACAAGAGCTAGATTATAGCAGTTCTACAACAGAAGAAACTAAATTATTATGTAATCCAGATGGCATGTCCTCCAGCATTCACTAAGGTCTTGTAATAGATCTTGATCTGAATGTTTCTACTGTGTAAAAACTTCCAGTAGCGTGTTTGTTATGCTTGAAGCTCAATTTGTCTTTGTCACATCATTACTTTCACCAGTAAGCTTTGTTTCTGTCTGCGGTTGTAGTTTATTAGCCACCATCAGTGCTTCCTGACTATATTTGTATGTGTCAATGAGGACACCCCAATTCTTGTTTTTTTGTGCTTTGCTTGCTAGTCTACCTAAATATTGTCAAAATACAGGTGGTGAGTGTAGTATGAGTTATATAGCTGCTCCACCCCTTCGCAAATTATAAGCAGAAACAGTATCTCCCATCGGATTTTGTTGCAGCAATTAAAATTCAAACCAAAATTTATTTATTTTATTTTTTATAAAGGTAAAAAAGTTTTATTTATACAAGATATAATTGGTCAGGTCTATACAGTTAAATTCATAGTCTGATTTACAGTAACAAAGATAACACGTACTGAATCCATTGTATAGCCACCAAACATTTCCTAAAGAGTTTCGACTAAAAATAGTTCTCTTCAGGGGACAATATGGTGGAAACAGACATAAAGGACCAGATATAGGTCCAGAGAAAAGTGTCTTTAGTGCGTCTCAGGGGTACTGATGCAGAGGTTGACTCAAAGATCTACAGAGGATCAAGGGTAGCCAGGTAAAGGCAATCACAGCAAGCTCCACCTTATGAATATCCACTATGTTGGTAGCTAAACGTGTAGAATTGTGCTGAGTCAAGGTAGATGGGCATGTAGAGATGCACAGGTTGTATTTGAAATGGACTCTATAGGGTCCTTCATAGAAGACCATCCAAGCAGGTTACCCTGAGCGGTCAGATTAGATAGATTAGATAGATTCAGTACTTGTTATCTTTGTTACTTTAATCGGATTAGGAATTGAACTGCATTGACCAGACAAATTTTATCTTGTTGTATAAATAAAACTTTTTTACTTTTATAAAAAATAATTTTTGGTTTAAATTTTAATTGCTGCAACAAAATCCCATGAGAGATACTGTTTCTGTCTACCTAAATATTGACATTGAGGCATAGAAACAATAGGATTATTCTGCACCACCTCAATGCATATGCCATAATTCTGTAACGCGCATTGCTTCTATGTTTATTCACATGAATGTTCACTAATGTCCTTTCACTTTACCCACTGACATTCACCATGCCAGTCATGGCCTTCTAGGTGGGACAGCAGAGTCCAGGATACAGGGTGGGTGGGGGGGGGGGGGAAGTAGCATGAGGAAGGATAGTGGCAGCAAAAGGGTTAGCAGATAACTGCATTTTTGCTCAATGTACATTTGGCCTTTTTCTCCAGCCCTTCCACCCTCCCCCTCCATAGATCCGTACCTACCTCAATACCACACCACATCCTCTTCTTTCAAATACCCTGGTAATTCCATGGTAATTCTGTTTCTTAAATATCACATCTGCCAAAAGATCTGCCCATTTTGTTGGTATAAGGACATTTTGAATAAAAGATGCAGCTGAATGGATGGATGATGAACAGAATAATGGACTGTAAACACATGCAATGGACACATGTTGGACTCAAAACTGTCAGTGTTTACATTAAGCATAGTAGAACATGCATTGGTTGACAAATAAGAGAAGCTGACTGTAACTACTGCAGTTAATTGAGGTTCAGCATGGTCCACATCACAGTGGCAGAGGATGACTGTA
>BLSH010108557.1:118646-165807 GCA_018402905.1 Glandirana rugosa
TAGACGGAGGGGACTTACGTACAGGGACCATATATAGTTAATAACTGAGCGGAAAGGGATTCATTATGTTTTGGTCTTTTCTAACCAGTCTGACCCCTAGAGAAAAAAAAAAAAACTTCTGGGTTTACTCTCTTAATGGTGGTATGACCCTAGGTTCTTCTTTTACTAATGGTTTTCTCGTAGTTTTCGTATAATCCTGTTCATTGTTACCGACATCATTTTTTTTAGTTTTTGTTTACGTGTTTGTCATTTACATACGAAGTTAAGTTCATATTAAGTATTCTGTTGTAATGAGTTTTTGTATATGTATGAGCATTTACATTGGACTGACGCTCAAAAATCCATTGTCTGCTTTGAATTATAATGATTGTTTTATTAATAATATGCTAGCTCTTCATGTTCCTGCTTTACAAATGAGAAAACATTATGAATTATACTTGAATTGAAGCATACATTTACTGTTTGTGCATTTGTTTTTGATTTTTTTTACTACAGCCATTGTTACTTGTCCTAATATGCTTTTGATGCTCTTTTGGTAATCATTTTCTTCTTGGATCCCAGTATGGTGGTAATTCTCTCATTTGGGTCTTCAAAAAAAAAAAAAGAGATCCCCAGTCTGACCAATCTTTTCTGGTTTTGTATTACTTAGGGAAAGGCGAGTCAATAATTGATATATACCAGGGACATGCATTCAGGGGAGGCAGATGAGCCAGAGCCTCACCTGCCATGAACATAAAAAAAAAATAATAATAAAAAAACCTATTGACTTTGAGGGTCGTAGCTCGGCGACCTGGGGTGTAGGTAGGGAGGTAGGTAGCTGAAGTCCTACCCCAACACTGGCAAAAATGTGGCGCTCCTATCACCTATGGTTCCGGTGATACGGGACTCCTTGCATAGCTTGTCAGAAGCTTCATGCAGAGCTGCCAGTTTAAAAACAAGCTGGCACACTCTGTTTGCAGCAGACTGAGAGGATGAGCTCACAATGCCTCTCCTCACTTCTTGTCAGAGGCACTGAGCTCAATGGACAGCTTGGAGCCTTGAACCAATGGTAAAGCACCATTGGCCCAAGCTGTCCAATAAAAATGCTGCAGTGGAGGCACGCCTCACTGCAGTGTCATAGAAGGGGGCATGTGTCTAAAAGACAAATACTCCCTTCCAGCCCCGCCCAGATTTACCCATAACCCCATGTTTTTCTCACGCAGTTAAGAGGCAGAATGAGAATCTGCTGCTGCTGCTGCTGAAAAGGTACAAGCTAAATCATATATTATTATGCTATATATTATAAGATAATCATGTATTATTTATCTATTTACTGCAAAATTACTGTTTGGAAGTTATAACTTCAAACTTCAGTAATTTGTCCATTAAGCCACAGTTTTTGAAAATGTAGTAAATTACCTTAAAAACAATGTATAATAATTATTTGTATATTACTTACTAAATAACAATGATAATAATAATAAATATTAGTAAATAACCCCTTGCTATCCAGACCAATTCTGACACTTCTCTCCTACATGTAAAAATCATCATTGTTTTGCTAGAATATTACTCAGAACCCCTAAACATTATATATATATTGTTGTAGGTAGACACCCTAGGGAATAAAATGGTGGTTGTTGCAACTTTTAATGTTACACAATTTTTCAAACGCATTTTTTTTTTTAAAGCTTGAGGTGATTGTAGCCATATTAATGCAATTGTGCCAGAGAAAATTGAGTACTGTCCGTGATACTTTTTTTATTTGCACTAACATACAATTTTTCAGGACAAGCTGATTCCCAACAGTTTTAACCGAATGTTAAAATAAAAGAGAAGAAGAAAAAAAAAAGGGAGAAAAAAAAAAGATTTGTATTTGTTTGCTTTTCCTCTTTTTCCTTTACCTCAGAGGTTTTTTTTTCTCATTTTTTTTTTCTTCTTCTCTTTTTTTTTTTAACATTCAGCTAAAACTGTTGGGAATCAGTACTGCTTGGACCGTGAAGAAGGGGAGATACCCTGAAAGCTTGTCCTGAAAAATTGTATGTTACTGCAAATAAAAAAAGTATTATGGACAGTATTTTTTTTTAAAGAAACAGATGAATAACATGAATGAAAAAAAAAACCAGTAAAGTTAGCCAAACTTTTTTGTATAATGTGAAAGATGCTGTTACGTCGAGTAAATAGATGCCTAACATGTCACGCTTTGAAATTGCGCACACTTGTAGAATGGCACAAAACTTCAGTACTTAAGAATCTCCATAGACGACGCTTTAACATTTCTTAGAGGTTACATGCTTAGAGTTACGGAGGAGGTGTAGTGCTAGAATTATTGCTCTCGCTCTAACGTTTGCTGCATATGTAACCTGTGTGTATCTGGCTCTGATACTAGCCAGTCCCTCACCAGCCACTGACCTCACCGCACGCCCCTGGTATATACTATACATGGTTCAGGCAGACACTTCTGGATGGTTTTCATCAGGAGTACATTACAAATGACCACCTGAGAAGGCAGGCAAATACTCAACTATTACTCCCAATGAGCTAACTGTCCAAGAATATTATAATATGAAAAAAAGTATTGTACTTACTAGTAAATCCACTGTGCATCTCCAACCTGGTTCTAATTACATAATATAAATACATTTTTATGTTAATTTATAATTCCATATGTTCAGTTATGGCACTAGCACCCCACACTAACCACACAATTTCAGATACATAGTACACATAATGCTAACATCACATTATGAAAACACCCAAATGTGTTATGCTAGCTAATAAAACTTTGAGAAATATTTATTTAAATAAAGATTCAATTAAACTTGATGAAGTTCTCAGAATTTTAATGTTTTAGGTTGACTAAACTATATTGAAAACCATATTTAGAAGAAGTTACGTAATATAATTATTTATTATTCAAGCAGCATGGCTGTGAATAAGGTCAGACTTTATAGACAATAAATAATACTAATCTGACTTTAGAACTTTTCACCTCCTAGTTCCAATAAAAGAAATTAGTAAGCCAAGAACATTTTTTGTCAAGCATGAACTAAAATGCAATCCCCTGCAGTATTCTTTCATATAAAAACTTTTTGCCTTCTGTAGAGAAACCCACAAAATGGCTTCCCTCTATTTATTAAGTTTAGGTTAAGGGTTGTTAAGACCCCAAAATGCACTTTTTCTGCCAAAGTTTCTTATTTCATTTAAGCTAAGGAAAAGGTTTAGCAGAATCTAACTAGAGATGCATGATTTGAATTCACATTTGCTCGCACTTAAATGTGTATGTCCAATATATATGAATTTCCCATGTTTTTTTCTTTTTAAAGAGGAAGTAAACCCAGATGGGGGTTACTTTCCTCTATATTCCCCTGTAATGTAGAAGCATAATGGGCTACTATCCCATTATGTGCCGCTTACCTGTAAACGAAGCCTGCGACGTCCAGCGCTGTCTTGGCGGCGTCCATCTTCTGCCCCACTTCCTTCCGGGGCCGCGACTCCGGCTCTGTGACTGGCTGGAGTCGTGTGACATCACTGCCGCCAGTCATGGCACGGTCGCAGTGGAGGAATGGCAAGGAGGCCGTTTCTTCACTGTGCATGACGTCGGCACAGCAAATACACTGCATATCTCTTGAACCATACAGGTTTAGGAGATATGCAGGGCACCTACAGTTAAGCCTTATCATAGGCTTACCTGTAGGTTAATGTGGTTGTCACAAGTTGACAACCACTTTAAAAAAGCTGCAAGTACAAAAAGATCCTTTTTGACCCTTCTAGAAATCCAGTAAGCTCCTAGCACACTGTGCCTCTGCTACACTTATATTGTCCCAGTTCTCTACTCTTTTAAACTACAGAACATCTCTCCTACTGTATATGTTATGCCAATGAGGGGGGAGTTTGTTTTTGTAGGTCAAATTAGCAGTGAGCAGCCTAGGGCGCCAGCGCTGCTCCTCCATACATACAGTACAGTGAGTATTGTCAACCTAGGAAAGGAAGTGTGTTACTGGTAAGATCATTAGGTAAAAATAAAGACTCCAAAAAAAGATTGGTAACTCCAATATACTACTTTTTTCGTCTTGGATTAGCTACATTTTAATGTCGATGAATACTGCAGAAATCCAAAGGGGGATTATATACCAACCTTGCATAATGCAACAGAGATGGTACTTCAGGGATGACTCTGTATAGGGAAAATCACTACTACTAGTACTCCTGGGCTAGAAAGAGGATTGCCAAATAATTATAACTAAAGTATATTTAGCCACTTAAGAACCGAGCCCCTTTTTGACAGTCATTGATTACAAGTTGAAATCAGGTTTTTTTGCTATAAAATTAATTTTTTTTCTAACACGCTAGAGAATAAAATGGCAGTTGTTGCAACACTTTATGTCACACTGCAGTCTTACAAGCGCAATTTTTTTGGAAAAAATTCACGTTTTTGAGTCATAAAATAAGACACCATATTGTGAAAGATAATGTTACGCCGAGTACATTGATACCCAACTTATACTTCAAAATTGTGCCCACTTGTGGAAGGACGTTTCAAAATTCCTACAGGTTACTAGTTTTGAATTATAGAGTAGGTCTAGAGCTAAAATGATTGCTCTCGCTCTAACGATTGCAGCGATACCTCACATGTGTGGTTTGAACACCATTTTCATATGCGGGCGGACTAATCTATGCATTTGCTTCTGTGCGCAAGCTCGGCGGCACTGGGCACTTTCAATGTATTTTTTTCTTATTTATTTTACTTTTTATTTTCTATTTTTACACTGTCCTGTAAAAAAAATTATCACATTTATTCCTATTACAAGAAATGTAAACATTCCTTTTAATAAAAAAAAAGCTTCCAGGAACTCTTAAATACGGATCGTCTCCCCTGCTCCCAGTGGGTCCGGTAAGCAGCAGAAATGACTAGAGCAAGGCAGGGGGGAGGCCCTCCCCCCCCCTGATAAAAGTGATCTCATGGCGAATCTGTCGCAGAGACCACTTTTATCTGAAATAGAAACGGCCGCTGAAAAAAATGATACCGGGGTTATGGTGGCTATCTGCTACCATAACAACAGTATTCCACTTCAAAGGACTGCCATATAATGACGGTGGGCAGTCTGGAAGTGGTTAAAGCCAAGTTGTTGTTTTTTGCCTTCGGGAACATTTCTCATCACTTCCTGCACTGTAGACACAACAGGAAGCAAGATGAAATGTTTCCACTTTAAGGTATCTCCTCTTTTGAAGCCCACATTAAAGTGGTTGTGAACCTCAGACATTAAATATGAACAAAGCATATCCCTCTATAGTGTGTATTTTAATCAATTAAGAGCACCAAGTGAAATTTCTGTCTACTGTTTTGTTCATCTGCTATCAGCATGAATCACTTCTGACTAGATTTCCTGACACTAAGAGATAAAAATGTGACAGGGAAGGGATCTCCAGCCGATTGACAACCTCACCTCTGTTCCTGTGTGCTGTGTGAAAGTGGGTGTGTCCCTTCCCTCCAATCAGCTCTCAGAGCTCTCCTCACTGAGCTCTGCAGAGTGTAATTTCAGCCCAGCCTATAGACAAATGACGGCTGGGTGGGGGGTTTCATTATCCTGACAAAGAACCCGCGGGGCGCACATCCCGGCGATCAGTGATGCAGTGTGTCAGCCTGACTCACCACATTATCAACCTCGGTAAAGAGCCTTCGTCAGAAGCTCTTTACCACGTGATCAGCCGTGACCAATCATGGCTGACCACAGTGTAAACAGGAAGAGCCATGTATCATTTTTCCTCTACTCGCGTCTGCAGACGCGAGTAGAGGAGAGCCGACCGGTGGCTCACCTGACAGGTGGGGCTGTGCTGATTGTTTATCAGTGCAGCCCCCCCCGAGGATCACCACCCAGGACCACCAGGGCGTCTACCCAGGGACCACCAGGGAGAGCCCACCTAGGACCACCAGGGAACCCACCATGACTACCAGAGAGCACACTCTAGACCACCAGGTAAGGGGCATAATGCCCAACATGGATGGCACTCAGTGCCCATTTCAGATGCCACCCAGGACCACCAGGGAGTGCCCACTTTACAGTGCAATCTGTCACTACCGCCTATCAGTGCCCACCAGTGCCACCTATCAGTGTCCACCAGTGCCACCTATCAGTGCCACCCATCAGTGCCATCCATCAGTGCCATCCATCAGTGCCACCCATCAGTGCCACCTATCAATGCCCATCAGTGCCGCCTATGAGTGCCCATCAGTGTCACTTATCAGTGCCACTTATCAGTGCCCATCAGTGCTGCATGTAAGTGCCTCATCATCAGTGCCCGTCAGTGCCACTTCATCAGTGCTGCCTCATCTGTGCCAATCAGTACTCGTCAGTGTAGCCTCATTGGTGCCCATCAGTAATGGAGAAAACGTACTTATTTACAAAGTTTTGTGACAGAAACAGAGAAAAACTTTTTTTTTTTTTCAAAATTTTCAGCCTTTATTTGTTCGTAGCGCAAAAAAGAAAAAATGCAGAGGCGATCAAATACCACCAAAAGAAAGCTCTATTTGTGGGAACAAAATGATAAAAAATGTTGTTTGGGTACAGCAAGACACGACCACGCAATTGTCATTCGAAATGCGACAGCACTGAAAGCTGAAAATTGGTCTGGGCAGGATGGGGGGAAAGTGCCTGGTATTGAAGTGGTTAAGTCTTGTTTTTTTTCAAGTAGCTCTATCTTATTTTTTTTTTTCCACTAGTATGTGTTAATGGTTAACATTGTAAGAAGTTACCCTGTGCTGTCACCATGCTGGAAAGTTGGACCACTGCTCTCTTACAGAGCACAGTAATCTGGTCTGACACACCCTCATCACAGTACTCCAATCAATAGCCCTCATGCTTTCTGTAGTTGTCCTGTACATTGGTAATAGAACCCAAAAAAATGTTATACATTACATCCTACCAATCCCTAATTGTGGTGGCTTCATTAACTTTTTTTCCCTATATTTTCACCTGGTGACCCAGCCAGTACCACACATCCTGTGTTCGGAATGGAGGAGCAACTAAGACACCCTTTGACAGCTGCATTGTCGACCTGATGGGAGGGTAGGGTTATATTCATTTGCAAATGTAGATGGACTTGAACTGCTGCTAATGCTTTTTAGCAACAACAGCAATAGCTATTTTTTTTTATGGGTGGGGAGGGATAAAGATTTTACATAAATGAATAAAAGCTCACCATTGTAAGTACCCTTGCAAGTGTTAAATGGTTTGTCCCAACCCTCCAACTGCCATTTTTGCTGGATAGCCTGGTGTGTTAACCACTTCCCGTCTGCCCCATAGCCGTCTTACTACTACAAGGTGGCTCTCCTGTGCAGAATCACATATATATGTGATTATGCACTTCCACCTGCAGGGGGCGCGCACCGCCGTTGAGCGGTGAATATTTACAGCAGAAGCTGATCTGCAGGTGCCAGGCACTCAATGTCCTCCCGCACCCGCTGATCATCGGTAATACACACAGAATGGGGACCTGCCATGTAAACAAGACAGATCGCCATACTGACAGGGGGGAAGCGATGTATTCTATGTTCCTGCAAAGCAGGGACTAGAATCCATTACTTCCCCTAGTAAGAAAAGCAGTTTACACCTAAACACTGGTTAGGCACACAATTATCCCTTTGATCGTCCCTGATATTAACCCCTTCCCAGCCAGTGTCATTAGTACAATAACAGTGCATATTTTAGCACTGATCACTGTATTAGTGTCACTGATTCCCGCAAAGTTTCAAAAGTGTCAGTTAGTGTCCGATTGTCCACCGCAATATCACAGTCCCACTATAAGTCGCTGATCACCGCCATTACTAGTATAAAAAAATTCAAAAATTCCATAAATATATCCCATAGTTTGTAGACATTATAACGTTTACGTAAACCAATCAATATATGCTTATTGGGATTTTTTTACCAAAAACGAGTAACAAAATACATATTGGCCTAAACTTATGAAGAAATGTAATTTGTTTAAATGTATTTTATTGGATGTGTTTTATAGCAGAAAGTAAGAAATGTTTTGTTTTTTTTTTGTTTTTTTCTTAAATTGTAGATCTTTTTCTGTTTATAGCACAAAAAATGAAAAAACTCAGAGGTGATCAAATACCACCAAAAGAAATCTCTATTTGTGGCAGAAAATGGCATAAATTTTATTTGGTTACCGCGTCGCACTTACATGCAATTGTCAGTTAAAGTAATGCAGTGCCATATCGCAAAAAAATGGCCTGGTCATGAAGGGGGGGGTAAAATCTTTTAGAGTGGTTAAAGGAAGTGGAAAAATAACAAACTTACTAGCTGGAGTAACAGCTAAAAATTAAGGGAAATGTTTTAAAAAAAAGAAAACTACACCTCTAAGAATCAGTGAGCTGCAATATAATACATGTTTTTTTTAAGATTTAAAAGTGCTTTAACTATGCTCCAGCAGACCTCCCATTTGAAGTGCAGAGGCTTGTGGTAAATTAGAGATAGAATGGGGAAGACCAAGAGTTATAACTTAGGCAGAACCATAGTGAGTTGAAGCTTTGGCCCTAGCATTCCCACTTGTCAAACTTACCTAACGTCTAGCAATGTGTTTGCAAGGGCCACCAATGAGGCTTATGAAAGGGGGGCAAGAGCCAAATTCCTTGTGGAAGTCATAATATGTGACCTCTGGGGTGCCTGTTCTTCATCTATATTACTATCTTACACTCTTAACATTAGCCCCAGTTTTACTTCAATATGGCATACATTAGAGTTCCAGCCTGTAAAAAAACAAATACTGCAGCTGCTGACTTTTAATATAAGGGCACTTACCTGTCCAGGTATCCTGTGATGTCGGCACCCCTAGCTGATTTGTCCATCGGCTGTGGGTGCAGGCGCCGACATCTTCACTAAGGGAAACAGGGAGTGAAGCCTTGCAGCTTCACAGCCTGTTTCCTACTGTGCATGCCTGAGTCCTGCTCCGCTTTTCTGAATGGTCCCGCTGTCTTATGGGACCTGTGTGTCTCCCAGAAGAGAGTGGGGGGGTGGAAATTGCGTAGGTCGCCACGATCTTTGTGCGGCAATCTTACCCAGAAGTGGGAGCAGGTACTTGGTTTTGACAGGTATCTGCCCCCCCCCCCCCCAAAAGGTGCCAAATGTGGCAGCGGAGGGGGGGGGTGGAAGCAAACAAATGGAGCTTCCCCTTTTGGGTGGAGTTCTGCATTAAATACAGCACTGACTGCAATTTGTCATTCAGTACAAATTATTTTTATTAATAGCTACAAAATCATACAAAGAAGATACAGAGGTGCTTAGTTTAAAAACAGAGGAAAGAGAAATAATAATATGATTGTAAAGCCCTTAAGCCACTTTCACACTGAGGCCATCCGAGCGTCAGCCGTTTAGCCACTTTACCACAGTTATAGCGGCGCTATGGCGCCGCTATTTGGGTAGCAAGCGGTGCACTTTGAACCCCCTGAAGGGGTTAAAAAGGGGTTAAAAGCGCTGCCACTCTGCACTTCCAAGGTGGCGTGCAGACGCTTCAAAAAGCGCTACCCATTGTTTTCAATGGCAGGGGCGGTGGAGGAGCGGTGGATACACCGCTCACCACACCGCCCCAAAGATGCTGCTTGCGGGACTTTTTGTAACGTTCCGCAAGAGCACTGCCCCAGTGTGAAAGCACATAGGGGTAGATTGAGGGGGTTTTTGAGGCGCTTTAAAGGCGTTATTTTTAGCTAAAAAAAAGCCTGTAAAGCGCCTCAGTGTGAAAGTGACCTTAGTAACTAATTAGAATGTGTGTCTAATTTTTTCAATAATATTAAAGGTAAAGTCTGGTTTGATGCTGATGGTAACGCCACGTTTGTGCTTGTTTTCCTTTCTCCAATGTTAATAAAGCCGTCTTTTAGATATATGCCAATAAGAGAAGAAAGCATTTCAGCTACCATCTATTTATTTTAATTATAACAACAAATGAAGACTTCTGCCTAGCTAAAATAAATTACTGCCCTTTGTACTTTGCTTTTGGCCATATTAAGTAAAGGCCAAAGATTTGTTATATTAATCTTTGTCCTTCCTGCCTGTGTTGAACAGTCATGGCTTTCGAATCCCCAAATCTCTGCAGTTTAGCAAACAAAGATGTGGATATACCTAAATATAGGCAGAAGGTCATGTATAGATGGATTTAGGGGAGTCAGAATAAATTCTTTCCCTAATCCCTACGTAAAAATGGTGGACAGCCTCTATTTTGGTAAAGGTCAAAGCAGTAATAACACTGCCTGTGGGTTGTGGTTACTTATCATTTCCCTCCTGTCATTACTTCCATTTAAATGAGTATGCAACACTTTTATAAATACTGGCCATGAAAGGGTGGCATTGGCCATGTGTGGGAGAAATGAACATTATAATTACAATTATTGCTAGTTCCATTCGTTCTACTGCTTCTCACATTCTTTTCTTTCCTTTCCTTTTAATTCTGATTCATGTTGATACATAGCATGTGGTCCACTCTGGAGACATGCAGCAGATGAATAACACTTACTGCCTTAGGATGTTTGAATTGAACACTAGTGTGTGTGCTGATAAAAAGTCTCCTGGGCAGATTTGCTTATTTTATAGGTAAATAAAAATACTGCAGTACTGTTTTGTGCCTTCATGCAAAAAGAATACTAATGAAAAGTATTGTATTCCTGACCTCTGGTGTATCTGCTTGGCTGGGATATCTTTTATTTGCTCAGAATGAGGCATGAAAATAACAAGCAACATTTTATTGTCGGCTAGTAAATAAATCAAATTCATAGTTGAAGGCATGTCGAAGCAGACTGAATACATTGTGTTTCTCACTGAGCTAATGGCTCCTATTAGGTAGCTCATCATTTTAAAAGTGTAAATATGAACTGTGGTGGTAGTGCAGGTATGCATTGCCACAGCGGATAACCATTCAAAAGAAATACAAAATACAATTCTCATATGAACATCTTTAATTCAAAAATCATGTACAAGTGTGAGTGACATAGGAACTCTGGCTGCAAAAGTGGCAATAGCAACCAAGCTGAAATGGAGAAGGGAGCACGTTTTGCAGTCCACTGCCCTAATCAGCCATTGTCACTTTTCAGCCATTGCCCTCTCCATGCAATATAATTATCACTGTGGTGCCACAGAACAGTGGAAATAACAAGAGGGGGAACTGATAAAAAAAAAGCCCAAATCCAGTTTACTTGTGATTAAACTGGACATATAGATGCTTCCTACATGTCTGTGTTCTCCCTTGCTTGTGTGATTTTCCTCTGGGTACTCAGATATTTTATTCATTATTTATTTACTTCAGGTACTTATATAGCGCCGTCAATTTACTCAGCGCTTTTACATATACATTGTACATTCACATCAGTCCCTACCCTGAAGGAGCTTACAATTTAAGGTCCCTAACTCACATTCATACATACACATACTAGGGCCAATTTTAGACAGGAGCCAATTAACCTACCAGCATGTCTTTGGAGTATATCTTCCCACACTCCAAAGACATGCTGGTAGGTTAGTTGGCTGCTGCCTAAATTGGCCCCCAGTATATGTGAAGAAATTGGCCATGCACATCACATTCTGCATGCTGGTCCCCAGCTTGTGCAAATGGAGAGGATTAAGAAAAGCCCTTTGACCTACATCATACAAAATTCAATAGACAAGGCTCTTGAGTGGACATGGTACCCAGTGAGCTGCCCCATAGACTGAACAGAAAACACACAGGTGCTTCTATTTATTTAAGTTATTTATATGGTACCAGCAATTTAGGCAGCTCCTTCATTATTGTAAATCCGCATTAGTCCCTGCCCTCAAGGAGCTTGCAATTGAAGGTCCTTAAGGCCTCATTCACACGGGCGTACTGTGTGTGCATGTATGCCTGTAGGAGAGCTGTGTCTGCCTGCACGGGGATGCACAGCTGTTTTGTGCATCCCTGTTCAAGCAGCCCATTCATTTCAAGTGGGATGCAGCAAGTGCTTGCATGGGGACACACAGAAAACCCATGCATGCCCATGCAGGCAAACACAGCCCTTGCACTGCTGTACGCCTAAGTAAACCCGTGTGAACATGGTCTAATTTCCATAATAGGACCAATTTAGACAGAAGACAATTAACCTACCAGCATGTCTTTGGCACAAGGAGAACATGCAACTCAATGTAGGCAATATCCTTGTTGAGATTTAAACCGATGACTCTACTTTAGCAAGGTAGGAGTGCTATTCCCTAAGCCACTGTTCTATCATGGGCATATAGGTGCTTCTTTTGCAGCTATCCTCATTCTTTGTCTTCGGTGCATCTATGTGCCTTTTAATGTTGCTGTGCAGTCTGTGAACACAGTATAATTTCTACTCTAGATAATATCAACCATCATTATCCAGCCCCTTCCTTTTGCAGCCATATTGTCATCCTCAGGACTTTGCCATTGTTGGAGTTAATTCCCTGTTAAGTGTGCATTGAAACTTTAGACAGTGGTTCACAGTTGTGGAACATAGAGCTAAACTAAAGCTGTAAATGACATCACATGAATGTTAATATTCACATCTGTGTAAAGTATTTGCCCTTCTTGTTCTAAGTAAAGGACCGTGCTAATGTGCACAGATGGGGTACAAACAGATTGAATAATGCCTTGTATTCTGGGCTTTCAGTTAGCGTAAAAGCACACCCAGGGTTTGAAAATTCTGGCTATTGTTCATTGTACATTTTCCAACACTGCTAAAAAATCTTTGCAAGCAGTTTGAAAATATTGCTGATTCTTCATAATAAGGAAGCAATCATACTTGCTGAATTAAAGTGAATTTGTGTGCCCATCTTACTTTGTAAGAACGCCTCATGTCCACAGAACAGATGCCATCTTCATTATATCTTTAGAACATCTGGGTAACCCTAAAACTTGGACACTGTTATTCAAATACTTACCAAAATTTGACCATTGTTTTTCTTCCCCTTCCATTATTTCCAATTGTTCACCAAATAGCAAAGGGACAAAGGAAGGCATAGAAGCAGGAGAAAGCAGGTCATGCTTTAACCAAAAAAGTTATGGTCAATATTTACCTTGGCACTTTAAAGGTACACTGGAACACTTAGTGGTGCTTGCTCTATGGATCTGGGGCCACCTTACCAGGAATGAGAGCCCACAGGTTCACTTCAAGAAGAAAATATAAGGCAGGGATTTCTGGTCAAAGTCAAAATCAGATGGAATTTCTTAATGGAAATGTCCCACCACTCATTTTACTGGATTTTTCACTTTCGCTGATGGAAGGGAAGAAGTCTGCCCCTTGCCACTCAATGCCCTTTATTCCAAGAGAGAGATCTATCCATCTGGGTCACTCCAAACTTGTCAAGCCATTGTGACAGAGGGACAAGTTTATTGTTATTCCTTGGAGGAAGACACCATGGATTATCATTTTAAGCCAGTAATTCTATCCCTTTACCTATTTTTTTCAACCTAAATTGGTATGGCTTGGCAAAAATAGCAAGGGCTTTGCATTAATATGGGCAGAATGGATGTGTTTGACCAGACCTCTTCAGCTACTATTTTTCTAGATTGTGCAGTAATATTTATCAACTGATCTGAGAAGAAAAGCCAAGATAATATAACCTTGATTAGTATAGTGTGGATCAAACATATTGCCTGATGTATCTTGGTAATAAACTATAAATTGCCCATATCACACAGATAGATTGTGATAAAGTAGAAACAAATTACATACATCTGGATACTTATTTGTATCTGCGTGGTGTCATGATTTTTCTTCATTTCTAGAATAAATCTTCTGTATATTTTGAATGTGCTTATAAAACAGAATATAGAGCAAAATGTTCTACTTGGCACTTTTTCATTTAAAAATGTGCACCAAACCACACACCAGGTTCAAGCTGGCAGGTAATTATTTTGGGATTTATAAGTCAAATTTCAAATTTAACTTCTGAGATTATAAAGTCAAGCTTCCAGGATTTCTGTTTCATCTACCGAGGGCCATTTTAAAAAAGAACTGTACACAACACAGATATTATGTGTGCCATATTGTATGTACTACAGTAGATACGATACAATCCCTGATGCCAGAAGAGAGGGGGAGAGAAGTTAGAAGTGAGCAGGGGGAAGAGATCTTTTCAGTCAGAAGGTAGGGATGCAAGTGACCTGAAAGTGTTAGCTAACTGCAGTAGATCAAGCTTTCTTTTTCAGAAAGGTTTGTGCTGAGTGACGTTGCCAGGGAAAACAGATAATGTATTTATATTATATGTATTTTATCTGTAAGTTTAGCGGTTTGCCCAGAGTTCATTCAGACAGACCTGTCTTCTGTGCTGAGCTTCTTTTTACTGTGTCTGCATCCACCTCAGAGCTGTGCACAGACATCCCATAGAAGTAGATGCAGACACAGCAGCTGGATGAGCACAGTTGCATGTCAAAACTTGACATTCAGGCCAGTGGCTGCCCAGCGGTGGACGCATGGATTTCAATGGGGGGTGTTTTTTTTTAAACATGTGATTAGAGCCAGAGGCTCTAATAGGCTTAAAAGGGGGTGGGCTTGGGGTGCAGAGCACTGCTCTCCAAGTCCACCCAGTTGTGTGACAATACCGAATGAATATTCGCTATTCTCACACTGATCCTTCTCCTGGCCAATCAGTATGGGGGTCCTGAAGAGAAGGGAGGAGACACACAGCGGAAGCGGCCGTGATACTGAGGAGGAGGAGATGCCTGCCCACCACCCGTCACCCGTAGGAGCGCTGCCTGCCTGCAACCTAGATAGGGTAAGTACGGGGCTGGATGACAAACCGACTGCGAGGGAGGAGGTGACCCAACAGAGCGGGGGGGGTCCACCAGCCGACCGGGGGGTGGTTGTTTCCCGCCCTCCCCCCCCAAAAAAAACACCAGCCACCACACTGATTCAGGCAGGAGTGGATGCATGGTTCCAAATAAGACACTGTGGAGATCTAAAAGTAGTGGTGCTGCTGCTTGGAATGCAGCTTAGATATACCAAGTAAGGTTGTTACATTTGTGAATGGGAAAGCAGCACAAGAGAGATGCATTATATTAAAAGGACATAGTCACGTCAAAAGGCTTTGGTTGTAATACAGAAAAATGTGGCACATGAACCATTTGTTGACCCACTAAAGATATGTTTCCAAGAATACTTGATGCCAAGATTAAGGAAGGCATTTTTGTAGGTACACAGACCAGATACATCATTGATGCAAGCAGTTTCAAGATCCGCTAGGGGGGGGGGGACAGAAAATCACCTGGAAAACATACAAGGATGTTGAGAATTTTCTTGGCAACTAAACCAAACTACATTCAGCTGGTGGACAAACTACTTACAGCTTACAAGCCCATGCACTGAAGATTGATTTTCTGCATTCACACTTGGACTTATTTCCAGAAAGTCTAGGTGCAGTCAGTGACGAACATAGTGAAAGGTTTCACCAGGACCTGGATGCTATGAAATAATGGTATCAGGGCCAGTGGAATCATCATTACTGGCTGACTATTGTTGGACGCAACAGCAAGATGAACCGGACACTTAGTACAAATGAAAATCAGCAGCAAAACCTATTTAGCCCTGTTAAACTCAAGCACAGTGTCAGAAACATTACGCAATTAAATACATTCTAGTCATTAAACGTTAATTTCATATTTCTCAGGAATTCTACATGATACAGCCATTCTAAATTATATGTGTGCTCAGTTTGAAGGAGTTTATTATAATCACCAAAAGTTTTTCAGGAAGCAAAACTTTTGAAAAAGATGTGTTGTCCAGTGTAATCCAGTGCCCTTTCTACAGGGTGGGCCATTTATATGGATACACCTTAATAAAATGGGAATGGTTGGTGATATTAATTTCCTGTTTGTGGCACATTAGTATATGTGAAGGGGGAAACTTTTCAAGATTGGTGGTGACCATGGCGGCCATTTTGAAGTCAGCCATTTTGAATCCAACTTTTGTTTTTTCAATAGGAAGAGGGTCATGTGACACATCAAACTTATTGGGAATTTCACAAGAAAAACAACGGTGTGCTTGGTTTTAACGTAACTTTATTCTTTCATGAGTTATTTACAAGTTTCTGACCACTTATAAAATGTGTTCAATGTACTGCCCATTGTGTTGGATTGTCAATGCAACCCTCTTCTCCCACTCTTCACACACTGATAGCAACACCACAGGAGACATGCTAGCACAGGCTTCCAGTATCCGTAGTTTCACGTGCTGCACATCTCGTATCTTCACAGCATATGTTTTTTTTTTGGTTTTTATGGTCAGTAAAAACAAATACCGGGTGAGCTGCTCCTTCCAGGAGGTACCGCCATTCCTCCAAAGCCGACTTGATGGCCAGCAATTCCCTATCACCGACATCAAAGTTCCAGCAAGATGGTGCACCACCACATTATGGGTGTCAGGTCCGAGCATTCCTAGATGAACAGTTTCCTGGAAAGTGAATTGGTCATCGTGGGCCAGTTGAATGGCCCCCAAGGTCTCCCGATCTGACCCCCTTAGAGTTTTATCTTTGGGGTCATCTAAAGGCATATGTCTATGCTGTGAAGATACGAGATGTGCAGCACCTGAAACTACGGATACTGGAAGCCTGTGCTAGCATTTCTCCTGCGGTGTTGCTATCAGTGAGTGAGGAGTGGGAGAAGAGGGTTGCATTTACAATCCAACACAATGGGCAGCACATTGAACACATTTTATAAGTGGTCAGAAACTTGTAATTAACTCATGAAAGAATAAAGTTACGTTAAAACCAAGCACACCATTGTTTTTCCTGTTAAATTCCCAATAAGTTTGATGTGTCACATGACCCTCTTCCTATTGAAAAAACAAAAGTTGGATTTAAAATGGCCAACTTCAAAATGGCCACCATGGTCACCACCCATCTTGAAAAGTTTCCCCCCTCACATATACTAATATGACACAAACAGGAAGTTAAAATCACCAACCATTCCCACTTTATTAAGGTGTATCCATATAAATGGCCCACCCTGTATAAAATGGTCATCTCACAGCAGCCATATTGTCAGCGTGTGTTGGAATTGTTAGAAAAGTATACTGTTTTTATTTTATTTTTAATCTTTTAATTGTATCTTGATACAGTTCCCCAGTGGCAGTACCTTTTTTGGCGATACTTACTTATAAGCCCTAAAAATGACCATAATAAAAAATAAATAAAATAAAAATAAATAAATAAGAACCATAGATTTTATGGAGTATACCTCAAAGTTCGCAAACTTGAACAAAATTTGCAAACCTCTTTGTGAACAAAACCAAGGCAGATTTTCTCATTCCTAGTCAAGAATCATTCATCTTACTGATTATTTTATAGTGATCAATGTAGTCTAATTGTTATCAATTACTGCATTATGCACATTATATCTTCCTCAGTGCCTGAGCATTTAAATGCTGTATTCATTATTCTGGGCATGCCAATATACCAATAGGTAGGTGTACAGCTGCTGGAAAGTTTCTACGGAAAATACAATTTTCCACTTTTCATTGAAAAGTCCCTGTTCATATCTTCTTTGTCACCTGCACTTCCTTTCAAGGAGTAAATTTACAGATTACATTTTAATGCAAGCGTTGGTTGAAGCCATTAGGTAGTGCTGACTTTGAGGTGAGCATTCATAATGCAAAATATGATCTAGTGTGCATTATGCCACACGAAAAATATAATTATCATTACAAATCAAAATGGCTTCAGAAAAAAAGAGTGACATTAAGCTTTGGTGCTTTAATTTCAGGTTTTTGGAAACATTTTTTCCCTATGATGGATGCTTCAAAGACTTGGAAAACGAATGTCCTTGATGCTATTGTTATTTTTCTTTCCCCTCATTTGCATTGTATTTCTTTCTGAGGCTGTCCCAAAGGGACGATAAAGATTATGCTGGGAAGTCTTTAGGAAATGATGATGTGCTCCTGGCAGGTAATGTACAGCCCCAGGGATCCTCCTCCTGCTGCTATCTCAGATTTGTCTCTTTCAAACTGTTTTCTTCACTGTAACTTGCAATTTGGGAGAGAAGCAGAAAAAACATTAAATTCCATTAAAATGGTACACAGTTTATTTTCAATTATGTTTTATGGAAACCTTCTTGATTTCATTGCTGTTAATATGAATGCTATAATATTTTTAATGCGCTCAAAAGTCATCCCTATTAAATCCTGTGACAGACGCTTATTGAAAATTGACTAGTTTGTTATTTGTAGTTTCATTAAATTGCTCTCCCAGTTAGAACGATGAGAATATTCATGGACTTGTAGGTAGATACAGATACAGAAAGTGTTATCTATTAAACTAGAAATAGCAATAGTGTTAAAAAAATGGAGCATTTAACAATTTGGGGGCACACCGGGTATGAGCCCTACTCTGTAAAGGGGGGTGCTGTGGTTTCTAAACATTTCTCTTATTACATCTGCTGATGGTTAAAAAAAGTTATTTTTTTTTCATTTTAAGCCAGACAAATATGAACATTTGCATATTTACCATTTGCAGACAGCAGTTGGCATGCTAGAGGCTGCACGTTTTCACCACAGCTATGATTTGAATAGCCTATGAATTTCATGTTTTGCTATTTAGGTCTGGGGGAAGCAACAAGCTAGCAAGCACTGCTGCTCATTTATCCTGTTGTCCTATGACAAAACCCAGCAAGCTTTGCAAACTAAATGGCATGGAAATACCCTTAGGCCTCATGCATACTGAGCAATTGCTCAGCTCCTCTGAACGCTTTTGTGCAAAAAATAGCGCCTGAAAAACGCCCCCCCCAATACACCCTAGTTTGAAAGCCAGAGTGCTTTCACACTGGGGCAGTGCGCTTGCACCACTTCGGGAGCATGTACAGAAGGTCGACACTCCAAAACTCCAATGCAGTACATTTATTGATAAGTGCAGAGATAATACATGAGCAGCAGATGTGTCTCAGCGGGACAAGCCGCCTTGGCTGTGACCAAGGCGGCTTGTTCCGCAGAAACGCGTCTGCTGCGCACGTATTATCTCTGCACTTATCAATAAATGTACTGCATTGGAGTTTTGGAGTGCATATTCATGATTTGGCTGTTTGAGGAAAGTCTTGGTCTGTGCACCCACCAGGTGGATTTGGGATTACCTTTTGTATCTAATACTCATTCCCTGTTGAAGCACTGCACACCTGTTATTGACCACTTCGGGAGCGCTGCAAACCGGCACTTTTAACCCCTGTTTAACCCCTTGTGGGGGGGTTAAAAGCACACTGCTGCCGCCTAAATAGCAGCACCATAGCGCCGATATAACAAGTGGTAAAACGCCGCTAATTAGCAGTGTTTTACCGCTAACGCTCGGGTGGCTCCGGTGTGAAAGGAGCCTTAATGCTCCTTTTCTACTATGCCTGTAGTCTCCCATGTGTGTATGGACACACAAGCTAACATGAAGAAGTGTTTAGAGGCAGAAAAAAAACCCAAATGCCTCTGAAAAATTGCACTATTGAGAAAATTGTAAAAATGTAGACTACAGTGGCGGCTGCTTATAAGGGGTACAGGGGTGCCGCCCCCCCTAATCCATGTGCCCGGCCCCTAATCTCCATGCAGGATGCCGGACGCATAGATTTCAATGGGGGTTTTTTTAAAGCACATTATTAGAGCCTGAGGCTCTAATTGGCTTCAAAAGGGGTGGGCTCTGTGCCCTGAGCCCACCCACGTGTGTGACATTAGCAAAGTAATATTTGCTAATATCATCCAGCTTCTCCTCCCAGCCATCAGGAAGCAGGTCTTAAGATTCGATTGCCTGGGAGTTCTAAGACCCGATTGGCCAGGAATAAAAGCAACCACCGGGACTCGGGAGGAGATGCAGGGGGGAGCCACTGAAGCCGCGACCTGGATGGGGTAAGTGCGGAGCTGGGGGTGGCCTGGCGGGCGACGGGCGAGCGAAGTGGCAATCAAGGCGGCGATCGAGTGGGCAGGTTATCGATCAAGGGATGGGGGTGGGTGGGGGGAGTGACCGGGCCAAGTTTATTTGCCGCCCCCCCCAAAAATAATTGAGCACCGGCTGCCAGTGGAAGACTATATACTCAGCACTTCAAGGTTTTTATCTAGCTTGTATTGAATCATTTCATTCACTTGTTTTTCCAGGAATCCTGCGATCCTGGAAGTTACTTAGTCCAGGCCTTGGAAAAACACTCCTTCTGCCCCTTTACTGGCCTCCTATGAGTAATATCTCAATGATTGATTCCACTATTTTACTGGAATTGCCCCTTAAATGTTTATTTGCAAAAATGAATATTACGCCCAGTTATAAACTATCACTAAAAACCCTTAAAACAAACACACACACACACAAAAAGTCAAACATACTGAACAAAACAAATTATAGTTTTTTTTTTTCATAAAGGGTATTTCTGCTGGGAATGGATCTGCAGGGATGTTTGCAATTTTCAAAACTGCACTCACCTTCTATTACACCAACCTGCTGTCGGAGAGTAAAGCTCTTTGAGCATTCTCTGGAATTCCATTGAGATGTTTTTTTTTTCTCCCTCCACAACTGCAACCGTTTGAAAACATAGAAACCTACTAGAAAATCTCATACTTAAGAAATTGATGTAATAGGGTCTATACTTAGACTGATACATTTATATCATGCATCCTTCTTTTTCCTTTTCCTAGAGGTAGAACTGAATGGTCAGATTTATTGCTATTTGTGTTCCCAATTGGAAGTGCCTGTTCACATAAAGTGCAGTGACTGGTGGTTTACTGCACTGGAAAAGCACTGGTCACTGCTAGGACACACAGAAAACAAATGTATTCTATGTGCCCTGATTGCACTGTAACACAGCCTGGAGCTGCGGTGCAGTAAGCTGTGATAATGTGATAATGATCTTATCGCAGCACACAGGAACATGCCATGCTGCTGCACAGTAACATGAATGAAGTGTCACTTTGTGAACTTCACATAAAGTTCACCAAAAGAAAAAGAGGGGGGAGCTGTGTGATTCAGTAAAATGCTCATCATACTGCCCCCTATAGCTGGCTCACTGCACCTGGAATGGAGCTCTGCCCACACACTAAACCAGGGGTCCTCAAACTATGGCCCTCCGGTTGTTCAGGAACTACAATTCTCATCATGCCTAGTCATGTCTGTGAATGTCAGAGTTTTACAATGCCTCATGGGATGTGTAGTTCTGCAACAGCTGGAGGGCCGTAGTTTGAGGATGCCTGCACTAAACCAATGCGGTGTGACCTGGCCCTAAATTGAATTCCTTGTTCAGCTGACAGTGGTCACTTGACTGAAAGGGAGTGTATATTTGTTTAACACGAACACAGACAGTAAAAAATGTAATAAAATATGTGAAATGGTTAGCACATCTGTGAAATTGTATTGCTGATTGTGTAGGTTTTCTCCCCAATTTCTGTTTTGGTAACAGATGGTCACTATTCAAAAGTAGAAAAGTGAGGAGTATCACTATAAAGCTATTGGATTACATAACTGACTATGATAGTGGTCATTTCATACAAGCAATTTTTGTATCGAATAAAAAAAAATATTAATAATTAACTTTATTTCATTTAGTGGTCATTTTTTTACTCTATTAAAGAACTATATGATCCACCTATTGGTAATGGGGTAGGCTCATGCACTGCTATTATAATTAAAAATATTAAATGGTATGGAGCCACTGAACCCACCCTAAAAAAGTGGTACACTTGTACTGCTCCTTTAAAATGAATCTAAAAGATATCATTGTGGTGTCCTTAATATCCACAATTCACCCTAATATGCAAACATATACTGTACATATACAGCGCATTAAAACCAATACTTCCACGTTTTAGCAATCAACAATAAAGTGTATTAACAGTGCATCAACTGAAAAATATATAATGTGCTTTTAACCACCCAAAACGTTTCTATATCACAATTTTTGTGATGAACTTAAATTATTAAAGGTGTCAAGAAATGACAATAGTGAGTCCTCTTGTGATATATAATATGTTAATGATCCATGTACTTCCACTCAAAACAGGGAATGTGTTTCAGTGTTGAAATCCACCAACACCATTAGGTGCAGTGCTTGCTCAGGAAGTTCATCACTGAGGAACTCACATGATTAGCAACGCTTTTGGTGGAGCTGGTGCGGTCACAATGGTTTCGGATCAAACAAATGGAAATGTGGTGCGAAGTGGACCCCTGGCCACTTTGTTACACGAATGTGACTGTAAAATAGGATCTTAATAAATACTTTTAGTTGCTATACTGTATTGCTTTATGAATATGTCCCTGTCTTGTGTTTGAGCAGCTGTAGAGGTGGAGACAGCAGGAGTTGGCCTCTTAAAACGACCCTTAGATGCGAAGTGGGCACTAATAGTTGGATGGGGGATTTGCAAGGATTACTTATCTAAAGTGCTTTTTACCTATATTTTTATAGGTCTAGATAAAGCCTGTATCTTGTCCTAGGCCCATAAAACCCAGGCCTAGGGCGGCACTTGGCAGGGGGGCAGCAAAAAAAGCTGCCCCCTGCACGAAAAAATAGCCTCCTCCCGCATGAAAAGAGTCCTTGTCAGCTTGGGCTACACTTTTAGTGTAGCGGCAGTCTTATGGGATGGACTAGGCTGGTGAGCAGGGTCCAGGAGGCGAATTGGTCTGGCGCCCCCCCCCAATGAGGCCGCACTGATGGGCACTGATGAGGTGGCACTGATGGGCACTGATGAGTCTGCACTGATAAGGCAGCACTGATGCGCTAAACTGATGGGCACTGATATGCTGCATTGATGGGCACTGATTAGGCTGCACTTAAAAGGCTGCACTGATGAGGCTGCACAAAATATACTAGTAGGAACTTGGTATCCACTTTTAATGTACAGAGAGGAAGAGTTCTAAGAGCTCTAAGAGAAAAAGGCAGGGCCTATGGAGGAAGGGGTGTGGTTTACAAATGACAGGATGGGTCTTAAACAGGAAGAGGGGGTGGGCCATATTTATATTAGGGGGTCACGAGTTTAGACAGGCCTAGGGCAGCACAAAACTGGGTCTAGAATTAAGATGAGCGAGTACTGCGCTAATGGTGTTGGTGGGTTTCAACATTGAACCACATTCACTGTTTTGAGTGGATGTGCACAGATGGTTCACGCATTATATATCACAAGAGGACTCACTATTGTCATTTCTAGACAGCTTTGATCATTTAAGTTTATTGCATATATTGTGATGTAGAGACTTTTTGGGTGGTTAAGAGCACATTACATGTTTTTCAGTTGATGCACTGTTAACGCATGTTGATTGTTTAAACGTAGTAAAGTTTTTTGATACACTGTCTATGTATATGTATGCACATTAGTTTGGATTGTGGATATTGAGGACACCATAATTATCTTTTTTTAGATTCATTTAAATGAGCACCACTTTTTTTCATTTATTTTGATCCACACGTTGCTTTCTTTTCTACTTGTTTCCACTTCCTTAAAATGACAGCTAATAGGGTTATACACAAAGGTCATCACTAACACATAGTTCATTCTTTTCAGAAGGGTGAATTTGAAAGATATGAGTTTAGTTACCAGGTCCCCACTTGCAGAGCACAAAGGCTATCGCCTGGCAAAAAAAAGAAAAAAAGTGTTTCCCTTTATGAACATTCCAGTAATAGTTCATTTATTACAGTATGCTAGGAAGCAAGCTAATTACGAAGATCAAGGGTCCAGGAAATTAATCAATAGAGACATGCAAGATATTTAAAAGTTGTAGAAGTTGTCTGGCTGTTGAATATAGGAGGGACACCGCCAATGTCTTTAGGGTGGTTGGAAGCATATTGATGTGTCAAACTTTGCTCATTCAGTCTACGGGTCTGGTCTAAAGATGCTTATACAATCTTAATCCATGCTTTATACAATCTTAGCCACAATCCCGCCCAGCTTCTATGAGCTGACCCTTTTTAGAGACATCAGCAAGCCAGGTCAATTTCAATTTAGAAAGAAAAACTGACACAAGAGGCTGCAGGACCATTGAAAAAGCCCAGCTTGACTTGCGCATTTGCAGTGGGGAGACAGCTGTGAAGATATAGTAAGTTACAGCTGGCTTTGGCATCCAAGATGGCGGTGCTGGGGGCCCGAAGACTAGTGAAGAATCGGGCCGTGTAAGGACAGCACTGGATCCCCAGACTGGTAAGTGCATTTTTATTAAAAGTCGTTAAAAGTCGGCAGTTACAGTATTTGTAGCTGCTGACTTTTATGTCTTTTTTTTCCATACCAAAGTTCCTCTTTAAGGATGCAGTCGACTCAGCAGAATCTTCATTTTGACTTCCCCATTTTTGTTAAAATAAGATTACAAACATCACAACAAAGGGTTACCCATGCAAAGGTTTTCAGCATTCCTCAGTAAAACATATACCTCTTACCATCCTCCTTATTTGTTCTGCCGTCAGAGGTCATCTCCAGACAGTACTCAAAACTCTGTGTACACATGCACCTACATTACCTGCTCCCTTGAAGCCACATGGATTTCTGAAAAGGGTAGAGCCCTAAACTATTGCCAACACCTATCTTAAAAGGCATGTGCACACCTGCACAATCAAAATACTGGTTGTCAGCAAACTACAGACCCAGGATTGGAGGCTTCATCCCTCCCAAAGCTCTACAAAGCTTCCAGACTCCAGGACCCAAACCAGGTTTTTTACCCATCCCTGAGGAAAATCCAATTTCCTTTTTATTTCACAAGTATTCTACAGCCACCTCAACCTGCTTGAGTGAGAACCACAGATGACAGAAACCCCTTTTTATGCCAGGGCAGGGTACCTTACTGTTACACATGACATTGACATATATATGAGTTTTCCTACGTAAGAAATATTCTCAGTGCTTACAAAGTGCACCTTTTATACTTTTGCTGCCGGGATTTTGTTTTTGTGCTGAAATGGGAATGCACTATAAACCAAGAAATGCCATTGTTACAAGCCGCTGCTCTGCGCCATGTACAATGTGTGCATATCTTGTTGTGTGTTCCCCATTTCCCTGGGGGTGCATGAGAAACTAAGGAGTTTCAGTGAGAAGGCTGACCTTCAGCTCCAGCACAATATGCAGCCAGCTCTGTGTCTTTCCATGCACACACATCCAGCTATCAGCTGAGAGCACAGCAGGGTTGCTTTTACCGAGAGTTTGACTCACACGAGTCTGTGAGAAAATGTGTTCCTGAAGTAATCTACAGGGACATACTTTAATAAAAGATATTCTGAAAACTGGACACATTACATAAAATGTAAACACACTGCCAGGGAACAGTAGCTAGCAGAAATGAACTGTATCTATTATTAATGCATTCATTTAATTTAGAGAGCTTATGGAGCACTGCGTGAGATCTTAAATACCACCTCAGAGAGACATGTTCAGCTTGAGATAAACAGAACGGAAAAGTGATCTACACAGGTGCGGATTAGTGGCTAGATATCTGGGGGGAAGGCACATCTACTTGCTTTATTTAAAATAAGAATTCCAAAATAGCGCTCTTATAGAGAAGCTGAGAGAAAATGAGAAGTGGTGTAGGAAAATTGGTAGTTGGGGGGAAGCTTGTCCAGTACCTCTGCTATTTTATTTTTTCTATTAATACAATTCTCTGATTGGATGAGGAGGAGTCAGTCCTTTCCACCTCGCCCAACCAGAGAATGAATTGCATTGGCAGAAAAAAATATGGCAGAGGTGCAGAGTGAGTGACCCTCTTGAGTTCATTGCGCAAAAAGGGAAGCCGCTTGCTCAGAACCTGGAAGATCATGGCTCTCACTGTTTATAGCATGGACTACTACAGTGATTTACAGCATCCTTAGGAGACCTCCAGACATCTGATAGGAAAACATATATTGAGCCAGGCTGTCCCAAGTAAGTATGCAAAAAATATAATTCCTGGAGACCAGCTTTAATCTCCAGACTCAAGCTAACCATCAATCATTTCACTCCCTTCATGTTTTCAGAGTACTCAAAATCTTCTAGCAATGCCTGTAATCACAGAGACTTTCCAGACAGTGTGTAAGGCTCCAGACATCAACTTTCATTGCACTGTCAATGTGTCTGATATGGTGTGTAGTGTTTGACACAGAGATCTTCCAGCACCATAAAATGTATCTATAAATCAAACATTTAATTGTGCTATGGTCTCTCATTTCAGAAATCTTTGCATAAGAATGAAATATCATGGTTTAGGCTAGAAGAAGTTTTGAACCCCTTGTCATGTTTTCATTGCTTTTTGCGCCCCACACTTTAGAGATTTAGTCTCTCTATTTGTTCTGGTGACCATTGCCACAAGACAGAAAGTGGCCTATGTCCCGAAGGAGATGCAAGAAATACATGCTGATTCATTTATTGAATGCTGTCAAGGCCTGTATTTCTAGCTCCTGGAAAAACTCAAACCAACCAACTCTTAGACTAAGACAATGGTTTGTCAAGTGAATTACATAGAAGAGATGGAATATCTTATTACGGCTCCCAGAGGCAAGAAAAAATGGTACTATTGTGAAGAATTCAAATGCTCTTACAGGTACAAACAAATGTAGATATCCAGGCTTTCTTTTTGCAAGCCTGTGCACCTCCTTTGTTCTGCTTTAGTTCAGTTGTTACCTGTAGTAGCGATTATATACTTGCCCCAGGTTGTGGCAACTCTGATGTGCTACCTCCTTCACCCCCCTTTTTTGTCCATTATATTGACTCCTCAGGTTGGAAGCTGCTCTTCCCAGCTCCTTTCTCCATTCCCTTTTCTTTTCTATCAATTTTATGCCCTGGATAATTTCCCTGGACACTATATAACTCTCTTAAATCTGGTGAAAAAATTGAGGTATTTTCACATCTTCGAACATTGAGAATCAGCACATCTACTGGGATTTACACCATCCAACATAATAGTATGCCATGTATGGTTATGCTATGTCTCTATCCATGGTCTTGTGTTTTCTGTTCTATTACGAAGAACACATGATACTAAAGTCTCATTTTTTTTAGTTAAAAATAACAAACATGTTATACTTACCTGCTCTGTGCAGTGGTTTTGCACAGAGCAGCCCAGATCCTCTTCTTCTCAAGTCCCTCTTCGGCATTTATGGCTCCCTCCTGTTGAGTGACCCCACAGCAAGCAGCTTACTATAGGGCACCCAAGCCAAGCCACAGCTCTGTGTGTCCATTCAGACACAGAGCCGCAGCCTGGCCCCGCCCCTTTCTCTCTTCATTGAATGACTGACTTTGCTTGACAGCAGCAGGAGCCAATGGTGCCGTGCTGCTGTCTTAGCCAATGAGGAGGGGAGTCCCAGGCAGCCGAGACATTCCTGCAACATCGCTGGATCAAGATGGGGCTCAGGTAAGTATTAGCAGGGCTGAGGGGGGCTGATGCACACATAGAGTGCATAAGATAAAAAACCTTCTGCCTTTACAACCACTTTAAATAAAGAATGTTTAAAACAAAAAAGCAAAGCGAAAGCTTGGAAGTCCCCAACCTTAATCGTTGCTGAGGCTAAAGGCAGAATGAACAAGGTACTCATTCATTCCAAGATGGAGGCAATTGAGAATAATAAAATTCCTAAATATGAAAATATCTGGCAGCCCTGGGTCAAACATAGCCTATCCGCTGACTTTGACGACTCTCTATTAATGCCTTGGTGATATATTCAACATCCACCCTGTCCCTCTACCTTGCGGGCCTACTCTCCTCCACCGACCCAGGAGAACTACCCCCCCCCCCTTTTTTTTCTCTCTTTTATTCTCTTTCTCTTAATTTCTCTGTTATTTCCTACGGTTATTGTATAACCAATGAGTTTCATTGGCCTCTGAGCTTAGTTCGAATCGAGAAACATTGGTTACGTTCTCGCTAATTGGTATAACCATTCATCTCTACGAAGTTTGACACCCCGTTGTGATATCCACATACCACATACCTCCTTTATATTGGGTGCAGACAGTACCACCGCTCTAACCTAAGTTAAGCTACTCTACGACAATGATATGCCTTTTTCATAATGATAAATACTCAATGACCAATGACACCCCCCCACCCTCCAGGTCACAGCTTGCTCCCATCGGGGTGCCCTAGAAGGTGGCGAAGTTGTCCCCGGTCAAAATGTAACGTTACAATGCTAAATTAACAAATGGTTTGTTTAACGACCTTCACTTGTTATGCTTATACGCCTGTAACCGAACTGTGTATCCAAATGTTCCTCCTGTTACATAACCTTTTATTTAAAAATGTTGAACAAATAAAAACAAAAAAGCAAGACAGAAAGTGGTGGGAAATCCAAAATTCTACAGTTGTCCCCAGAAGAAGAATAGAGGGAGAAAATGTGGGTACACCTGTTAGGATGACTACTGTCTGAGCACAGAGCGCAAACTATAAACTGATTGCTGTTTAACCCTTGCTAGCTCTATCCAAAACATAAAAAAATGATTATACATACACTTTAAAGGTACTTCACGGTAATTATTTGTCAAAATCATTCATTTTACCAGTACATATATCCATGTCCTAATTCCAGGAAATGGAACACAGAGCCTATCTATGGATTCCAGACTAATTTGAAAAGTAGCTATTATACACAACTTAGTTTGATCTTTTCATCATACCTGCACATGAAGTCTGCAGGCATGCTGAGATGTAATTTCTAACCAGTATAGAACCATTGCAAGTCAGAACTGAAAAAAAGCAATTCAACGATAATCAGTGCCTTCTATCTACAGCATGTTCACTAGCAAATTGTATCTTTTATGCTTACTGAATGAAATGGCATTAGATTGTACCATGTATTAAAATTACACATATATAACTTTTACTCATCAGATCACTGAATAACTTACTATAGGCACTGAATTACATTTGTCAGTGATGGCTGAGATATTTATTTTTCTGATGCTTACATTATCTGCTGTTGATCCTGATTTTCCTGCCTTCTCTAGCAATAACCATAAAGCATCCAGTATACTCTGCAATAGATTTACATTAGCAGTTTGCTATGAAATGAAAGCTAATATATTTCCTGTTTGTCTAATTTAACTGATAATAATCCATTTGCACATGGTGTCCATTTCCCGAGATACAAACCTTAACAAGCATTTCCAAGGCATCAGCGATCGGGGGTTAGGTTGCTACCAGGAGACAGAAAGCAAAGCGATGGTAATTGAAGACTTTCAGTGTCCATGGTATCAGACTCCAGGGATAAGGCAGGGATCTCTGTGCATTCTCGAAATATGTTGATAGATCTAATTTACATGTAATTAGCACAATACTGCTGATTTACATATAAATGACCATGTCTCTTACAGATAAGACTAAAAATAAGTTTGTGGATGAATACATATCAGACGTTAATCAGTAAATAAGAGAAGATTTCCTGGAATAAATGATAGGATACAATTTTCTGCTGACAAAATTATCCTTTAAAGTGGAACTCTAGACAAACAGCTAAATGGTTACTGTTGTACCAGACATTTTGGTCAGCCATTGTTGTAGAATAACAGCATTGGTCAACTTTCTTAAGTCCTCAAATGCACATAATATTCAATGAAGGTAATGCTACAAAAAGCTGTCAGAGACTGCAGACATACTACAGGAGATGGTCAGAGACTGCAGATATGCTACAGGAGATGGTCGGAAACTGCAGATCTGCTACAGGAGATAGTCAGAGACTCCAGATGTGCTACAGGAGATGGCCAGAATCTGCAGGTATGCTATAGGAGATGGTCAGAGACTCCAGATATGCTACAGGAGATGGCCATTTGACATTTATTAATTAAATTAAATTTAAAGATCTATACCCTAACTACAAGAAAGGCTTAAAACTAATGGATTCATTTATTCCTGGATGTTTAGCAGCAACTAAAGTGTGTATCCATTTTGTTTCACGCTGTAAGAGTACCCTAGGGGTGTTTCTTTCCAGGGAGAATACTGTGGATTTTTCTGAACGCAGTTCCCATAATCACCACTAGATGGTGTAAATAATGGCTCAGGGGTCAGTTTAAAGGGATAGGTGTCCATACGGATGGCAGGGGCATCACAAATGCGGTTTGATCACGCAGGGGGGATATACTGTGGCCTGGCCGCAGATGGTGAGGCCCTAGGGATCCTAAGCCTGCCGAGTGTTACCTCCCTATTTGACCTCCTGTGGAATTGCTTGGCAATCCTGGGCAGTGATTGGGTGGTTGGGAGAGGACATTGTCACTCTGACTGCTCCCAATTAAGGGCAGAGTTTTCCAACATGGCCGCCGAGAAGCGTTGCGCCATTACACGACTTCCGGCATGACTCGCGCATGCACAATAGGCCCCGTTTTGGCGTCCGCACTTCCTGCGGAGCCATTGGATGCCGTGGAAGTGATATATTTGATCCCCTTTACTGTAAAGCAGGTTGTGGCCATAGGAACAGGAGAGAAAATTGTCTGCATTAAGACACGGAGATCTAAGGCTATTATGTCATTATTCATTCTAGTTTTTCCCTTGCTGCTGAAGCATTTTTTTCAATGGATGATTTGACTGATAGCTATTTCTTTGGGCTTTTCCACAGGATGTGCTGCCTAGATGACAGTGTTTTATACCATTGACTGATATAAACTTTTTCCAGCTATATTATTGCTCGTCACTTTGTGAAAGTTTTGGAATTTTGTCCTGAGTCAGAGCCAACCACAGGTGGGTCTTCTTAGGCCACTCAAACATATTGTATGTGATAAAACTATTCCTGGTATTTACCTAGATGGTTCTCTTTTCCCCTCCAATAGGCGTAACTTCTGGGGTCTTTCTGCCCCCCTCTATGGCAGATATCTCTGCAAAAATGTCCTCCTGCTATATGAGCCAAATCTTTGTTCTTTCTTATATGATTATCATTGTGATTCAGGTGCGAAGGGAGCTTTTGGTGAATGGGGGGAGGCATGCACTTCCAGGAGTTATATACTGTGTATGTATAGAATATACTTTGGTAAAATATGTGTGCTCTAATTATGTTATTTTTGCTCCTTGGTGATTAGAAAACAGCACCGTCAAAAAATTCTCCTGAGGAAGCCACTCTATGGTGAAACATGTAGAGAATTGATGTGACTCTATCATCTCTCAATCACATGGATACTGTTTGTAATGTTGTTACAGTTTTTTAATACAGTTTAAATACATTTTGATACTTTTATAGAAAATGTGTTGTGTTTGGCACCTCAGAAGTCCCATGATCCCCTTTTCCTACTGTTTTCAATGTATCTTATTAGCTGGTAACAGAATTTGAGTTATTGAGAAAAAGAGGAAACCAAACTCAATCCCAACTTTCATGCAAATGTAAAAAAAGTGAAAAAGTGTTCATTTTTTGTAATGCACTTAAAAACAAGATTTTGGTTATAAGTCATGGGAATGGTATGGCTTTGTTTATCAATAAAGTCATTAATCTGCACTGACATGGTGATCATATGACATTTTTAATAACAAAGTCCTGTGATTTTCACCCAAGCAGTCCATATGGTAAAATTTGAAGCTAATAAAGGACAATATTTTGATGAAGGTGAAATTTGTATTTTTACAGCCTAATTTATTTCAGCAAATCCCACCACTTATCCCTACTAAGTAGCTTTATGAATGATGAACGTTGCAGTAAAAGCTTTAGGCTTCTGAAGAGCTTAGGACTGCTCTTCTGCCTTTAACACTTCAATGCCATGCAGCTATATCCTACACTAACCTAACCCTCTTTACCATTCTAAAGTTGATAGAGGTACCCTTTAGGCAAGTCTGAGCTTGCAGTAAGTCTTTATAGCTTGTGGCATAAGGCAACAGAATTTAACGAGACATTGTTCCTTTGCCCATTAAGGGCAAATTGACAATGTTTGCAATTAGTAAGGTATATGTACCAATTCACACCCCCTATACACTTCCATACTGAAGGGTTCACCCTGGGTGAGTTCTAGTGTCAAATGGTGCCAAGGTTAACCCAGGTGGATGACATTGTTGCCTTCCCTATGTGACAGTGTTTGGACCAGGTGATTGGCTTCTCAGGCTTGAATAATGGCACATGGAGAAGTTTGCATGCTCCCCATACCCTGAAAATCAGATCCATTACAGCAATAGAGTATGTGTTTAGAGGGAGCGGATATGAGTATACCTTGGTGGGGTTAAAGTGGGCAAAAAGACAGAGTCCCTTTTCACATAGTGCCTAATGTTTTTTTCAATTATAAATGTTGCCTTTCTTTTCTAAGTCTTTGAGGTGTACAGAACAGAGACTGCACAGAAAGCTGTGTTCATGGGTGTCTATGATTGAAATGTAGCCCTGCCTTTATCAGATTACAACACAGTGAACATGTGCTTGTGAGTTACTGAGGTCTATTCACATTTATAATAATAAAAATGTTTCAGTGGCATGATGTATGTAGTTACCATACATGATGTATTGCATACAGATACTTCCCTCTATTACATTAATAATTTGTCCAATCCTTTGTCTTGTTGTTTCCTTTTCTTCTCTGCTGTGAGGTAATGTAAAAGTCAATAAGGAACTAGATATGGACAAGAAAGGTCACATATTGATGAATGGTTCAACATTGATTTGAAATAAAACTAAACAGCATTTGTAGTAGTGACAGAAACAATGATTTATAGTCTATATACTTAATGGTAAGGGCATCTTTGGGAGCTATGCATCAAAGTCTCATGGCTTAAACAATGAATAGATAGACTGATATTAGCACAAAAATCGGGCACTTTTTTCCCACTGTCTCACAATTCAGTGCACACAATTGTCCGTGTAGTGCTGAATACTGTGTTATCTACACTGCAAGCGATTTGCTTTGACATCATGTAAGCTTCTCTGGAAATTGGGAGGCAAGCAAGGACATGGAGGTCAAGGACCATCTCCTATGAGAAAACATTCTAGGAAGGGCTCAGGACTATTTCAATCATAAATGTCAAATGGTGTTACGGTGCATATTTCAATGGTGATAAATCAGTGTAACAGTTTCACATAAATAAAATAACACATTGCAATGAGCTGCAATTTTCAGAAAAATGGTAAATGTACTTCAATAAAGAAAATTATATTTGCTTGGCATGTTTATCTGGACATTGTAACAACATCCCTCTTCTATTTTGCTGTTGAAATAAAAATAAAAATAAAAAAATGGCGGGACTTATTCAGTGCAAAGTGCAATGTCCCTGTCTTAACCACAAATTAAAACCATTAATGAAAAAATGCTGATGGGGTTACGGTAGCTTGCATATTGCATCTTGTCTTTTGCCTTTCTACATGAACCAAAAAAACAAAAGCACAGGGTGGGTGCAGATGGGTTGGAGCCACTGACTTTAAATCATTGGGATGTCTGATTTTAATGCATTATAGATAATACAAATAAGAAAACAAAACATTATAAACTGCATTATGGGTTGAGGCAGAGAACTGTGTTGACAAGGTCTCTCTTCTGTAGGAATCCCACTTACATTGGCCTAGAACTAAAAGTTCAGGTTAATGTGAGCTTAGTATGGTGTACGTATAATCATTCAATTTGGCAATACAACAAAACTGCTCGACACAGTAGTGGCAAACAGTTTGACTGTTTATTAAATCCATCCACAAATCTAAGCTTGGTGATTTGACCCACACAACTCAGAAAGCTGGAACTTCCAGTTGAATAATTACTACACCATTATAAGGATCAGCATTGCTCATGGAAGCACAAAATACCCATGTTAGGCTTGTTAGTAGACCTACAGATGGCCAATCTAATATATACTAGTGCTGGGATCAGCAAACACTGAGAAAAAAAAGATACATTCAAAGATAAGGATGTACAACTCTGCAAACCTTTGAGAATAACTATTTTAAAATCATTTACATTCTGGACATTTCAGTATCTGTATTCTTCAAAGAGCATACCAGCCAACTCCGTAGAATCACAAATACAGGATAATGGACGTCTTAAATATTGGGAGTAATATTCATTGAAGCCAAATTTGTTTGTTTAAATCAGCACAAGCGATGGTCCTTACATTTAGTTAAGTGTCCCTTGTGCTGATATCAGCTGTTCTAATTGAAATCCAAAGTCCTCTGCCCCCTTCCCATACCCCTGCAAAATATTCCAGTGCTGTGGAGGTTAATACAGTCACTGGATCTTTCACAGGTACCTATAAAGACTGCCAACTATGCCCACCCTATTACACCTCCATCCTCCTTTCATAGAAGCTGTACTATAGTTTCCATGAATTAAAAGTAATGTAGGCAGACGAATGAAATGTCTGCCCCCTTTATTGATAAAGTGTTTTTTTTTTCATTGATGCTTTATTAAAGCTCCTATGAATGGAGAAGGGGATGGTGAAAAGAGTGGCAATAGTGTGGCACTCCCTATGAGTGCATTAACCCCGAGCACCAGAAGATTATGGCTGTGGGGGTATGGAGGGGCAGAGAACTTTGCATTTCAACTAAGACAGCTGGCACCAGCACAAGGTGATTGCTCCTGTAGATGCCACTGGCTAGTAACTCTCCTAGTCCAGCAACTAACATCCCAACATAGATTTACTCAAGAAAGCATTATTTTGAGTTTATTCAAGTTTCTTTTTTTAACTAAAGCCCTGATGAATTGGGAGTGTTTTCTGGTCCCCCAAAATAAGTTGAATGTTTTTAGGACAAACCAATAAACTTATTTGGACATCGTCTGGTGCAATATTTCTGGACACTTCTCGTTAAATGTACTGTCCCTTGTGTTGATTAAACCCTTAAGGACCACCCAACACAGATATACTGTGGCAGGGTGGCCCTCCTGTGAAAAATCACATACCTCTAGGTGATTTCGTGCACCGGGTCTAGGACGCATTTGCGCTCCGCCGGCGACCTGCCTATCATTCTCAGGAGAAGCAGAATGGCAGTCTGCCTATGTAATCAAGGCAGACCGCTGTTCTGTGAGAGGGGAAGATAGAGATCTTGTGTTTCTGCTAAGCAGAAACACAGATTTTTGTCTTCCTCCAGTCAAAGCATCCCCCATACAGTTAGAAAGCACTCCCTAGGAGCACACATGTTAACCGCTTCCCTGCCAGTGTCATTAGTACAGGGACAGTGCATTTTCTGATCACTGTATTAGTGTCACTGCTCCCCAAAAAGTGGCACTTCGTGTCAGATTTCTCCACGCAATGTCGCAGTCCAGCTCGCCAAAAATCGCTGATCCATGCCATTACCAAAAATAAATAAATAAAAATTCCATAAATATGCCCCATAGTTTGTAGACTCTATAACTTTTGCGTAAACCAAAAAAATGTAGCAAAACACATATTGACCTAAATTGATGAATAAGTTAGATTTTTTACATTTTTTTATTGGATGTGTTTTATAGCAGAATGTAAAAAATATCGTTTTTTTTGTGTATTTGCGTTTTTTTAAATGTATTGCTACACTTAGAGGCGCCTCTCTTCTCTTTTATACTCTGTAACTCCTGTTGGATTTTTCTTCTAATCCCCTTGTGGAGGTGGCCATTTGTGGATGGACATTTTATGGTTACACAATCACATTGCTATAATCTTTTTATATGGACTATAAACTGAAGGACTTGGTTAATGGTTGTGGAACGAATCATCTGAGTTTCCATTATTGCTTATGGGGAAATTTGCTTTGATATAAAAGTGCTTTGGATTACGAGCATGTTTCCGGAACAAATCCACGGTTTTGTTGTATACACTCACACACACATATGTAGTATTTTCATCCCCCAGACAGCGATAGACACAGGAAGAATTTGAAAAGAATGGAAAGGCTAACAAAGACTTATAGGAGATGTATGTAAGAATGAGAGTTTTAAGGAGCTGTAAAGGTTCAAGCAGTCATAACAAAAAGTATACTTTATATCAGTGCTACCTCATCTTCCATAAAGCAGCCGTTAGAACAAATATTTGCTAGAGCATGGATGTAATATAAAAGGAAAAACAACCTTAGCTACAAAGTTCACTGCTAGAGAGACAGTAAAGAGATCTTCAGGCAGCAAGTGAAATCAATGTATGAAATGTACCATTATACAGGAGAACTGCAACAGCTTTGAAGCAAAAAAATACACCCCATTTAGCTGAATATGAGTCTAGTATGTACTTCTCTGCAGTACCCTGTGTGCTTCTATGCTTGACACTAAGTTTTTGTCACATAAATATGTGCTATGCTAAGTTCCTGTCTGTCAGCAAGGAGCCTACAGTGGGTGGGAATAAATTATAGTTTCCAGAAATCAATCTTTCCAAATCAGATTTTCTCAATCACTGGACAAGAAGACTGCCTATGTGTGCATTTGTAGACCTAGACTGTTCTGTGGGTGCTGACAAGTTAATTTATATAGTGGGTCCCTATATATTTGCACCCATTGAATGACAAACAAAAGATGCCGATGTCATTTAACATGTTCAACTAATCATTCAAGTACTTGGACTCCAATATTTTAGGGTTGACTTTTCATTTATTTACACTTGCAATCAGAAATATTCAACCCCTAAAGAGTTTTAAGGATTTATAAATAAAAATCTTTTCAAAGTGCAGGATTCTGCTTTGGATGGCTTCTTATTGAGTTTAGTGATACATAAAATCAACACAGAAAATGTATGATGTAGTATTTGTGTGTACCGGTATATTTTGTTAAGATCGCCATGTCAGAATTATTCAACCCCTATATAATATTGTTGTTTCTAAAGCTTTCTGACAGTTTTTATGGCCTAAAGTGGAGCTGAAACTCTCACAATTTCATCAAGGGCCCTTAGAAACTTAGTCAGGACAGCCAGGGGTGTATCGTGAAATGAGTGGGCCCGTGTGCAAGCTCACACTGCACCGATAATCCCAACCAATCCCAATGTCAACCAGGGACAGATCATCCTTACGTGCAGTGTTGGTCAGAGCACTGTGGGCCCCCCACCCCTCAGGGCCCGTGTTCAGTGAACACCCTGCACCCATGGATGATACACCACTGAGGACAGCTAAGAAAACCCCCCGTGTGACTGCAAGACAGCTACAGGATGACATGATGAAGGCTGCTACAAGTGCTTCAGTGGCAACTATACAAAATAGACTAGAACCCTGCAAGGTGGGATTTTCATAGGCACAAACACAAGGTTATTGTTAAAATATCAAAATTTATTGGTTGTACAGTATTAAAAATATTTTGAAAAGGTATAATTCAAAAAAGCTTTATCATAGAAAACATCAATATGAATGACAATTATGCTGTATAAAACATCCAGTTATGTACAATTAAAGAGACAGCCCAGCAAAAACAATTCCCTTTTCAATACTAAAGCATCCGATAAGTTATTCATTAGACTCATTCATTTATAAGTGTAAATTTCACTTTGAGTTACTTATCTTGGAAAATAATAGGCTTTTTATAACAAGTAGTAAAACATAAGAGCAAAAAATGTGAAGGGGCCCAAGAGCTCCACCCACTGGCTGAATAATAGACTATGTAATATTCATATTAAAATAATTTACATTTAACAAATGAAAGTGGTAGTAGACCGTCAGCAATTTTTTTTTAACCTGCGCTGTAAAGTTATAATGTGCTAGTTTGCATTGCATACTAGCACATTATGTGACGCTTACCTTAGAACGAAGTTCTTCAAGTTGTAAGCTGTCACCGCTGACAGGGCTTCCATCCTCACCTGGTCTTCCTTGCAGACTCCGGCTGTGTGAGTGGCCAGAGCAGCGATGATGTCACTTGACATTTACGGCACAGGACTTTGAAGGAACGTTCCTTCAGAGCGCATGTGCCAGCGATGTCACCACTTGCATGTACAGTAAATATATTTACAGTACCTATAGGTAAGCCTTATTATAGATTTACCTACAGGTAAAATATATGTATGGGAGTTCACTCCCACTTTTTTTTAGTTCTGGCCACAATATACAAAATAATAAAACATGTACACAACCTCTACACATACTCTTAAGTATCTGGTTGTGGAAGTGACAAAATCACTCCTAAAATTAACGTTTTCATAAAATAGCACTTTGGTTTAATTACTGCTCATGGGATGTATTTTGTTTTCTAGGATATTCTCTGTGAATACAAAAACTGGAGAATGCAGTGCCTGAAAACTCCATAAGATTGGCAGTTTCTCAGATTCACCAGTAGGCATGTCAAGCACATGCAACCATGTGATCACATCTTCCGTGTTCTAATTTGTGACCAAATAACAGTTAGGCTGGATTCACACCATAGCGGTGCGAATTCCAGCCCTGATGCCTGTGAGAAGGACAGGGGCTGCTGTTCAGCATCTCCTGTCCAATCTCACAGCCAGGGTTGCCACCTCATCCCTTTAAACCCGAACACGTATGAATTACACAGGCTCTGTGGCTGATTAAAGTGGTAATTAAACTCACTTGATGACTTATCTGCATTTAATTAGCCTCAGAACCTGTGTATTTCATATGTGTTCGGGTTTAAAGGAATGAGGTGGCAACCCTACTCACAGAGCATTGGCTGATGTGGGGGGGGGGGAGGTAGGTGGAGTAGGGGGAAAGATCCCTGTTCAATGCGGAACACATCTCCGAATTATATGCATTCCCATTGAACAAAATAGGGCTGGAATTCGCAACACACTGCACAGAAAACTCCCACGTTTTCTGTGCAATGTGGTGTGCAAATGCACCACACAGATGTGAACTGGACACGTTGTTTTAAAGTGTCCTGCAAATTGGATGCAGTGTAAGCCACATTCAATTTGCATAGGTGTGAACCCAGCCTTAAACTTCTTGACTATATCTGCATCCTTTTTGCTCTGTTTAGCTATTAGCAAGCAGATGTACCAGATAAGCACCTATACAAGAATACAACGATGATTGATTATGGACCATGAAACATCAGCTGTCAGTGATTGTTTGGTTTTAAAATGTTGGTATCAATTTTAGTGAAATTTTATTGCTATAAACAATATTTAGCACTAATATACTAAATGCAAGTGCAGCGCTTACACCAAAACATATAAAAATAAGTGACAAAGGAAAAAAGCATTAAGTCCAAATATTGATGCAATAATAAATCAAATTGTAGTTGAAAGATATCCACCATGTGCGGAAATGATGTTCTTCAACCCACAACCTCACACTACAAATCAGAGGAAAATGAGTGGATTGTTTGTAATGGAGATCTTATAGAGCAGTGGTTCTCAACTCCGGTCCTCGGGACCCCCCAACAGGCCAGGTTTGCAGGATAACTGAAATACATCACAGGTGATATCATTTGCTGCTCAGTGATTGCAGTGTTCTAGTCTATATCTCCCCAAGGTAATACTTAAAATCTGGCCTGTTGGTGGGTCCCGAGGACCGGAATTGAGAACCACTGTTATAGAGGCATTTATGCCAATTAAGTGTGGTGAGTGCATTGATGGTGGAGATTCACTGTATTTCCTGACACCTGGTTGAATATACTTTTTTTGTAAGATTACTATCTTTTATGTGTGTTTGAAATATTTAATTCTGGTGAGTGCCTAATAAGACAGGGTTGAAGCACACGCCATCATTTCCGCACATGTTGGATATCTTTCAATTACAATTTGCTTTATTATTGCATGAATATTTGGACAAATTCCTTTATTCCTTTGTCTGTTATGTGTATATGTTTTGTTGTAAGAACTGCACTTGCATTAAATATATTTATGTACACGGCTGTGTATGGTCACCTTGTGTGCTAGCAGCTTTATAGTTCTAGGTGCTCACTAGTTATATGTTTTTCCATAATATTTAGCACTGTTAATAAAAAAAAATATCTCTGTATCCCATTTGGTTAATATTTATTTACAATGTGCACCTAAAGGAGGAGTGTAACCAACCCAAAAGGTGGCTTGGGCAATTAAAACAATGGTCAGGCTTTTAGGCCATTGATGTAATTTCACATAACACAGGGGGACTGATTTATGACCAAACAGGAAGATGAGGCTTCTAGCAACCACTAAGCAACTGATTGATTACAATGGGCAATTGCTCCTTCTGTTTCCTGCTTCTGCCATAGATTCCATAGTTTATCCTTAGTGAATATGAGCAGTTATACTGTATTACATACTGCTATGGGGTATCCAGAAGGTTAACAAGTAGGGTACTGTTGCCTAAGGCCTCATGCACACAGGACGTTTTTACAGCTGCTGTTAGGGGCATCTGACATTTTTTTTAACTGCCTCTAAAAGCCCCTCCATGTTAGCCTATGTGTCCATGCACACAAACTGTCAGAGGCATTTGGAGGCATAAGCGTTTAGGGGCAGTAGAAATAAAAAAAGACAGCCTGGGCTTCCAGGAGCAGTAAAAATAAAAAAAACGCCCCTGAACACTGTAACAAGCTGTTAGCTGCGTTTAGCTGCGTTTGGCGTTGTTACGCATTTTTACATTATAGGGAGTGTTTTTACTGAAAAAAAGCCAAAAAACGCTAACGTCAAAAAACATGAAAAAAACGCCCATAAACATTATTCAAAAATGTGGCTAAGAGCACATTTTTAACCCTACTTTTTCCTAGCAGCAGCGCTGGTGTTTTTTAAATGTCCTGTGTGCTTGAGGCCTTATATTTACTGGCAGTTTATTATTTATTTATTACAGGTACTTATATAGTGCTGTCAATTTATGTAGCACTTTACACACACATAGTACATTCACATCAGTCCCTGCCCTCAAGGAGCTTACTATACAAGGTCCTTAACTCATGCTCATACATACACATACTAGGGCCAATTAACCTACCAGCATGTCTTTGGAGTGTAGGGGGTAACTGGAGTACCCGGAGGAAACCCACGCAGGCACAGGGAGAACATGGAAATTCCAGACAGGTTTTGCCATGGTTGGTATTTGAACTGACGACCCTAGTGCTGCCAGGCAGAAGTGCTAATCACTTAGCCACTGTGCTGCCCTCACAGTGGAGTGCAGTTGTAGTTTACATACATTTATTAATAGGTTCCCTTTAAACCCCACCAGCATGTTAACTGAATCAAATAAAGTTGTGAGTACATAAGCATGTAAGCCACTTGAAATATGGAAAGATAGGAAAATTAATTATATAGCTATAAGGCATTGACACATGTGATGCATGTATGATTATTTCATTAACTTATATACAATTGAGCCCGGGTTCACATATGTGCGATGCGGGAACCAGCACAATTACAAAACCAGTTCCCACATTCCAGCAGGCAGTTCACACTGCTTTCTGTGAACCCCTGTGGTTGTCATTACAAAGTTAATGACAACTCCAGTGTTGTTCCCAGATCGCAGTGCGAACTGCACTCTCACATGAATCGGATCGCCTGGGTGAGAACACCCATGCAATGCGATTCCAGTGCGGGGGAAAAAAGGTCCCTGCACCTTTTTTAGTGCGAATCTAGTGCGAGTTCAGACATTCAACTGTATGGCTGAACACGCACTGCTCAGACATTGCATGTGATTGGCACCTGCAGTGTGGGTGCGATTCACATGTGATGTCTAAGATCACAGAAATGTGAACCGAGCTGAGTCTACAGAAAACATCTCAGAAACATAAGTGGGGGGGGGGACTTATGTGTACACTGCATACACTGCATACACTATGCTAGTTATTATTAGAAGTCCTTTTAAAGCTGAACACCAGGCAAAGATCTAACAGACAATACCTCCTTTCCTCCAACCCATTATCGGCAACAGACTGATGCGCACATCCCTATGCTTATGTTGATCTCTCCTACTTTCAGCATGTTAGTTGTGAACACATAATTGGCTTGTAGTGATGCACCTCTACTGTACAGCAGGTTACATTGGGCTAATTCCATGTAAAATCCAGGTACGTACACTAGGTACATTAAAGTGGTTGTAAACTTCACTTATAGAAATACACATATATATATATATATATATATATATATATATATATATATGTATATACATATATCTGTAGTGTTTACTTATCTCTCTCCAAAGCTCTAAGTGTCATGTCTCTCTGGTGCTTCATTCCTCTGTTATCAGTATACTTCAGGTCCGTATGAAAAATGGACAGGCGAACCTGATCGGAAAGCCCATGTGAAATGGGCCTTAGGGGAAATTTAGACAGGAGCCAATTAACCTACCAGCATGTACATGGAATGTGAGAGGAACCTAACGTGAACACAGGGAGAGCATGCAAACCCCATACAGAGAGCATTCTGGCTTATATTCCAACCAGGGACGCCACTGCTACAAGGCATAATTGCAAACAACTAAGCCACTGTGCTGCCCAGGAACGAAATAGATACATTTTTCTATCTTAGACAGCTCTCCCATACGTTTATTGCAATGATCACCTTTCTTCTACTGCCAAGTTTAAATTATCTATCTTTTGTATGCAATTTGCATGTTTATCAGCTGTATAGAACAAGTATCCCCCACATCCTTTTCACTTTACTGTATGCCATTGCTGCTTGCATTCAACTGTCTTTCATTCATACATTAAATATAATTATACACTGCACAATGATTTATACATTAAATCTGCCACAGTGTGAAAAGCAAGCCAAAGAACATGGCTAGTACTGACAACAACATAAAGTGTATTTCAGCTTTCACATTATAATAAATACATTTGCACTAAGGAGGCCTAACGGTCTTTATTAAACTAACGTAAAAATGCAACATCTATTTCCTGCTGTTGTGTAAAGGAAAAGTGGTTATGTTAAAGTCGTTTTTGATGCAATGTCATATTTTACATTATTGTTTTTCCATAGTTTTGTTATTGAAATAAAGGGAGCTCTTTCTGCTTCTCCTTAAAGTGTTACTAAACCCAGGACAGTGCATTCACTATATCTGGTCTCCCACAGTACATAGAACACAGAAATGCAATTATTTTAGTAAATGTAAACTGCTAAATACCTTTTCTCATCAGCAGTTAGAGCAGTCTCTGACTTCTATCAGTGTCCAGCCAAGCATTAGTTAAAGCTAACTGTCCTATGAGACTGCAAGATTCCAGACCCTCTGTCTGAACAGTGCTGATTGGCCCTGTGCTGATCACATGCAATCCTTCTCTAGTAATACACACCAAACTGAGCATGTGCAGCCTGATTCCATAGGCTCTGTGTTATCAGGAAACTATCAGGGGACAGTGGAAGAAGGGGAGGATCAGAGAAGACAGGATCAAGTAGCCTTTTTACACAATGCAGAGGATTAACCCCTTCCACAGTGAGTATAACAAGCATGCCTTACTGCATATACAGACTGCTGTTGGTGACCACCTTTTCTCTGGCTAGTTCTCTGGCTGTCATGCTACCCAGAACAAGCATAGGGATAAGGAAATATGGCACTTTTCTGATACTCATTAACAGCAGGATTGGTCTGGGCCCCTGATTCAAAGCTGCTGAAGCCAGACAAAGACTGTCAAATTGCATTTTCAGCAGAAGGCCAGCTAATCCAGCTCCCACACTTCTCTCATGATGGGGGTCACTTTAAAATTTGTTAATACAAGATAACAGCTAAAAAAGAGTGCATTGTTTTACCCCTTCTCTCAAAAGGACATACCCGTATGTCCTCTGGTTGAAGCAGGTATATTGGAGCTACGGCTGCAGCTGTAGTCATGACCCTGGTATTGTTTTATTTCAGCGGACAATGCTTAAAAATGTAAAAGCAATCTAAGCTGCTAAAAAGCCACTGGATTGCTTTTACATGCGGTGAAAGGGGGTTCCCCCTCCCGTCACCTTCCGCCACCTTCCCAGGCTCCCCTTCTCACTGGCTTCCACCACCTTACTATAGAGATGATCAAGGATCAGAACTTCCCTGATCATCTTGATGGTCTAAGAAACCAGAAGCGATGAGCATTTTGTCACGTCCGGTTTCAGTCTAATGTAAACAGGCCATTACCAGCCTGTGAATGCCTCTGGTCAAACCAATCTCATTTTGATCAGATGCCTTAAAAGGGCAGTAGAGAGATTTGGGTCTAATAGACCACCAATGTCTCAGTAAAGAATAAATAGCAATAAATTTGATCAAAAGAAAAAAAAAAAAAAAGAAAGAAAAGAAACAAATGTAAAAATAAATGTAAAAAATGTGAATAAATAATAAAATAAACGTTTTAAAGCACTCAATCCCACAACACTCTCACACAAAGATGAATGCATACATAAACTGTGTTTGCACCACACATGTGAGGTCTTGCTGCAAACATTACAGCAAGAGCAATATTTCTAGCACCAGACCTCCTGCGTAAATTTAAATTGGTAACTGGTAATGGCTTATAAAGCGTTGTCTATGCGGATTTTTAAGTCCCATAGTTTGGCACTGTTCCACGAACATGTGCAATTTTAAAGCATGACATGTTAGGTATCTATTTGCTCGGACAGCACCATCTTTTAAATTTTATCAATTGGATATTATATTGTGTTTTTGTGCAATCAAATTCACTAAAGCCTATTTTTCCCCTAAAAATTGTGTTTTAAAAACCGCTGCGCAAATACAGTGTGACTTAAAAAATTGCAACACCCACCATTTCATTCCCTAGGGCCTCTGATTAAAACAGATATAATGTTTGGGGGTTCGTAGTAATTTTCTAGCAAAAAAATGTAGATTTTTATGTATATATGAGAAATGTCTGAATTGGCCTGGAGTTGAAATGGTTAATGGCCAACACTCAGGCTTGCACTAGGAGAGAGAGCAGAAAAACCCAATGTTGCTGCAGTATGATGTGGACTGTTTATGTAATGAGCAAACATCACCCCTGTTTGCCACATTATACAATGACAAAATATATATAGAAACAAGTTTTTCTTCTTTTTTTTATAACACACATTTGTAAGATTATTTTCATCAAGCTGCTCTCTTTTATATGTATGAAAAAGACCTAACATTCCCTTTAAACAATATCACCCACTGAGTTTTCCTGAGCTCATGAAAATATTTTCATAGACAAATAAAAAGAATGCTAAATATAAAGTCTGCCAACATTATTTTTGTTGATCGTTAACTATTTGCAAGGAAAGCTACACTTTGCAAGAGAATTTTCCCCAAAGCTCAGTGAATGCGGTAAAATTTCACTTTGCAACATATACCCAATTACATACAAGGAAAATAAGAAAATAAATAGCATTGTTGCTTGCACATGATTGGATGATAAAAATCAGCAGAGCTTTACCCCATGCACCCACCTTTGGGGTAAATTTCCTTGCAAAGTGCAACCTCCCTTTAATTGCCTTTAGCAAATCAACCCCAATGTGTTAGAAATTGTGTGTATAAATATGGATGGCTGTGTAGCCTCACATTTGCTGCCACAGCTTGTTACTTATTACATTTTGAATGGTGTTCTGCAAAGACAAAACCCAAGTGTACATGAGAGAGCGAGAAGCAGCCACATCACTGTGATTGCCTATAATATTACAGAATGATGAATTGCCAAAGGCAACTGACCAAACTGAGGAACCTTAACAGATCTGCCACTGAAGTTTGATAAACTGCGCAGCCAACATCTAGTCATTACCAGCCTGAGACTTTACAAATGAGTATGAAATAGAGTTGTAATTACACAGGAATAAGTAAGTGACTTTTGAAGAGACACTCTCCTCTCTGTGGGCATACTGACCTACAATGGATGCTTTCCATGTCTTTCGAAAATGAAGAAAAACCCTGTATGGGTCATTTATAAAGGTGAAATATTGCAGAGACACATTGAATGCTGTACTTGCTTCTTATCTGACTTAACATACTTATTTCTGCAACGTTAACCGATTTGTACAGTCAAGTGCATGAATGAGTATGTCAAGATGGCACCTTCTGGTGGGGAAGGTGGACTTTCCAGACTGACTGTAATGTGAGTAATGGAACTGAGTGCACAACCAATTATGCACACACAGTTTTCATGCTGCTGGATAAAATATTAAGATGAAATTTAAGGTCTGTAAGTTTCAGTTTTTAGGCAGCTTGCCTAGTTTTGCAAGTGAGTTTAGAGGGTTTCATCTGCTGTAAATCGCTTTGAAGTCACCTAAGATAATGCAAATTACATATGAAAACCAAATTCAAGTACAAATATATAAATATGTTGCTAGGTTTATAACTGCTGTGAAATCAGAATTCTTCCAGCATTTTCCAGTCTTGAATATAAACATTTTTATTTGACTGGTTTTCGGTGTTATCTGTTGCTTTCATATGCATAATATAATCCCATTCTCAAACTTGGAGAAGCTGCAATTTTCAGATGAAAAAAAATATTTTTACAATTTTTTTTAACAAAAAACAAAAATGTATCATGCTGCAGTTTACCACTCCTTAGATGTAGTGTCTATCCAGGTTCATACAAACTATGACCTTCAATAACACCTGTGCCCGTTGGGAGCGCGGTCTAAACTGTATGTAGTATCAGCACTGTGTTCCGGCAGCAGTATGGGGACTTTCTGTCAGCTCCTGAAACAAAATTGAGTCAGGTTCAACACTGCTCAGCCATTCGCATGAAGCTTTGTATTTTCTGAAGTCTTTCTCCGATTGGCAAACGGTGGAAAGGTGGGTGTATGCCTTTATAAAAAATACAAGGCTTTCTGTGAATGGCTGAGCAGAGAAATTTTGTTTCATTAGTGGTACAGGAAGACCCAGTCCCACTTTTGGAAAACACAGCACTGTATACAGCTGATGCTACATACAGTTTATATTGCGGGTGTCCCTTTGAACCAACAGAAGACTCCTTTAAACCAGCTTGATTAACAGAAAAATGTAGTTTGGTTTTAACTACTGTACTAGTTCCATCAATCTGACCACCAAAACAGACATGTTTAAATTCCACTTTGTGTAACAACCATGGCTCCCCCCATAGATACAATGTAGACATGAGCGTTGACATGAAGGGGCAGGAAGTGTGTTATCGAAGGAGCTCTAGATAAAAATAAAGAAAAAATGCTCCCAAAAAAACACAGCCACATCAACTATTGACTGGAAAGCAGCAATATGTAATATATTTGTTTTTGGGTTTAGCTTACAACTTTAGCTTTTGTCCCATTCTCTGCCAGATGAAGTTGATGTCTAAATTGTACATAAGATTTTTGCTCGCATGGAATCGGATGATGGCAGTCAGCCACACTTAGCCTCATTCACTAAGCTCTGATAATAGTGCACCCTACCTGTTAGCAGTTTTTTTTTTTTTCAAATACGAGTTTAATACCGCTTTACGCTGCAAAAAACACATTTAAGCCTTGTACACACAGGATGACAATCGTACGTACGATCGTCTCAAATCGTATATTTGACTGCACTACACGATCGTACGAGCACAGAAGAACATTCAGGTGCATGTAATTAGCATCCGGTCGTTCCTGACTTCGGAGCATGCGTGTTTTGCACAATACAACTTGTTGTACCAACT
>BLSH010108557.1:198826-212991 GCA_018402905.1 Glandirana rugosa
CACACACGTCTCTAACCGAACGTCTCTCGTACGACCTCGGACCTCACCTACCACTCGCCACGTCCTCAGCATTGACTTTGGGCCGCCTCACGACATGGACGCATTAGTGTGTCGGTCGTACAGGTGGTGTCAGGGTGGGGGCGGGTGTCGTAGGTTACGGTCAGTCCGTGACCGAGTCCCGTCGGGAACCCCCGTGTGAACGAAAGTGAAAATACTGACAGGTTAGCCGAATGATGAACGACAGTCGTCTGTCGTTCCTCGACTCTTTGTTTTTTTTCTTCTTTTCAGTTGTATGGCCGCGGAGGACGTCCCCGGCCCGGTGTAGAGGGAGCAGTAGCGGCTGGTGTATAAGGGGCGCTTGGGCGCCTCCTCCCCGCCTCTGACAAGTAAAAAAAAAAGTCAGCCCGGCCCCTGCAGGAGGCGCCGGTATGTTGACTTTTCTTCTTTTTTTTGTTTCTCAGCTCCTTGCTGTCTGCTGACAGCAAGTAGTAAGCCGATTGGACAGTCATAAAAGTGAAAGCAAGTGTGCCCCCAAGGGCTGCCCTGAGCCAGTGCCTGACTGGCATTGGATGCTGTGGGCGGGGGTGGGACTGTGGTGGACATGCTGGCTGTGTGATTACGCAGGTACAGCACTCCGCCGGGTTTCAGTTACGACTCCTGCACCGCTCACCATCCACTCCAGGCTCCAGCATGCTCTCTGCAAGCCAATCTCTGCACACACCAGCCTGCCTATCAGATGGGGTAAGTGCCAGACTTGTCCCGACTTCGCGGGGGGGGGCGCCTATCTGGTGACTGTATACCCTATCTGGGACCCTGTATACCCTATCTGGGGCTCTGTATACCCCTATCTGGTGCTATGTATACTGCTATCTGGGGCTCTGTATACCCTTTCTGGAGACTGTATACCCTATCTGGGACTCTGTATACCCTATATCTGGGGATCTGTGTACCCTATCTGGTAACTGTATACCCTATCTGGGGCCCTGTATACCCTATTTGGTGACTGTATACTGCTATCTGGGACTCTGTATACCCTATCTGGGGCTCTGTATACTGCTATATGGTGATTCTGCATACCCCTCTCTGGTGACTCTGTATACTGCTATCTGGGGCTCTGTATACTGCTATATGGTGACTCTGGATACTGCTATCTGGGGCTCTGTATACTGCTATATGGTGACTATATACTGCTATCTGGGGCTCTGTATACTGCTATCTGGGGCTCCATATACTGCTATATGGTGATTCTGTATACCCCATCTGGTGACTCTGTATACTGCTATATGGTGACTCTGTATACTGCTATATGGGGACTCTGTATACTGCTATATGGTGACTCTGTACACTGCTATATGGTGACTCTATATACCTTTATCTGGTGCTCTGTAAGTGTATACTGCTATCTGGGGACTCTGTATACCCCTATCTGGTGATGCTGTATACTCCTATCTGATGATGCTGTATACTACTATCTGGTGATGCTGTATACCTTATCTGGTGATGCTGGGCTGTATACTCCTGACACAAGGGGTGGAAACTATAAGGGGTGGGACTTATGAGAAGTATGAGGGGTCAAAAAGGAAGGGCGATGTCTGGCGCCCCCCATCCTAAAATTTCACCAGCCGCCATTGAGAGGGAGGCCTCTAATAGAGCCCGACTCTGGGTCCATTGGTGTTGCAACAGTGGCCACGAGAGAGCAGCAAGGTATGAGCACCTGTAAAATGTTCTGTCAGCCGCGGCAGTGGGTAGCAGGTGCGTCGCCAGAGACAGGTCAGATTGCAGATTTTTATGTTGCGAAGTTTGTCGCCATTCCACGAGCGGACGCAATTTTGAAGCATGACATGTTGCGTATCATTTTACTCTGCGTAACATTATCTTTCACAATATGGAAAAAAATTGGCCTAACTTTACTGTTGTCTTATTTTTTAACTCATAAAACTGTTTTTTTGTTTTTTTTTAAAAAACGCGCTTGTAAGACCGATGCGCAAATATGGTGTGACATAAAGTTCTGCAATGGTCGCCATTTTATTCTCTAGGGTGTTAGAAAAAAAACAATATGTAATGTTTGGGGGTTCTAAATAATTTTATAGCAAAAAAATATGGTTTTAACTCGTGAACACCGAACCCAAAAAACAGGCTCGGTCTTGAAGTGGTTAAATAGTTCCATTGACGCGAACATTAGTAGTGGGTGCGTGCCTGTCCATGCGAATGCGCACATCTGTGTAAAGTTATGCACAGAAAAATGGGCACCTGCACATCTGCACCTGCGCACCCATGTACATTCATCTGAATTATGGCTAGTGCCTTCCTAACAGTTCCATTAACCCTCTACTGTATGTGTTCCAGTAACTCTACTGTCTGTATTCCATTAACCCTCCACTCTCTGAGTTCCATTAAACCTTTGCTCTCTGAGCTCCATTTACCCTCCACTTTCTGATTACCATTGACCCTCTACTCTTTGAGTTCTGTTAACTCTCTGCTCTCTATGTTCCACCATCTCCGATCTCTGTGTTCCTTCCACCCTCTACTCTTTGGGGATGATTTACTAAAGCTTGAAAGCGCAAAATTTGGTGCAGCGCCACACAGAAACCAATCAGCTTCAAGGTTTTATTGTCAAAGCTTGATTGAGCAAGCTGAGGTTAGAAGCTGATTGGCTACCATGCACAGCTGCACCAGTTTTTGCACTCTCCAGCTTTAGTAAATCAACCCCTTTGAGTTCAGTTAACTCTCTGCTCCCTGTGTTCCACTATCTCCGGTCTCTGTGTTCCGCCAACCCTCTACTGTCGGTGTTTCATTAATCCTCTTTGACAAGCCAGTGCTAAGTATCCACCTAAACACAGCACAGCAAGTTGCTTCTTTTTAAGGGTTGAACAAGATGTTATTTTAAGCCTCTCTTACAGTCTTTAGAAGTTACTTCAAAGGGTTTAACATTTTATTACAAATTGACAAACAAACAAGCCTCAAATCATAGCAGCAGAGTGCAATGGTAGCAAATCCTAGGAACAGTTTTTTTCAAGCAAGTGAATCTTACTTTTGACTGGTACAAAAGGGCAAATGGCACTGATTGCAAGAGTATTGGATGCCCATTCCTTTGCTCCCTTCCCCTCTCCCATCCTTCCTCACATCCTTCCTACCTTTTTCTTCTTTTCTTCCTTCCTTCTTCTGTTTTTCTCAGTGACAACCCAAAATTTTAGATTTTCCTTTACTTTCAGTCTCAGGGACTATCAGGATTACCAGAAAGGGTGAATCTCTTGTGATAGGACACAGAGAGCAATAAAAAAAAAACCTTACAGAGGTTCTAACCATTCACTACTCTATCCAAATCAACAAAAATATGTTTTTCCCATTTAGATACACTCAAAGACTAGAATTCTTATTTGCAGGATGTAGGTTATGCAGAAAATGTATGTTATGGGAAGAAGATGTGGTAGGCGCTCAACAGTATCAGCAGACAAACCTATGATAAAACTTTTTATTCACCATTTCTAAATGATGGATGCACAAAGCAGGATAGAACTGGTGGCTTGCTATTAAAATAGGTGAATGTTACTGAGATCTGGTTTCATATTGATGACTAGGGAATCCAGATGTGCAGAAAACAAGGTTCAATCCAGTGAGTTTGTGGGCAGTGAGTGTATTTTTAAAATTACAATGAACATTCTGATGGGCTTTCAGTAGCTCATCCTCTGCTTAATAAATATGCTACTTAGTATTCTGAAGCAATATTAATATTTGCATCATGCGCTTTTTTTTTTTTAGATCCCCCATGAGATTATTTTGCTCCACAGTTATTTTAATAGCATACTTGGTTTCCTCTTTATTATTATTATCCAGTTCTTTCCTCTAGAAAAGTAATTTAAAAAAAAAATAAACTAAAAGTATGCAAAATATATAATTGCTACAAAAGCCACATAGCAATTGAAAGAAAACTTGTTGTGAAAAATATAGGTCTGCTGATGTACTTATTATAATTCTAGTTGTCTGGAATTGGTGCTGGCACACTAACATTAATGCTTTCTTTGCCCTAAAGGAAGTATGTATATATGGAAAATCAGATAAAGATTATAAGCCCTGATGCCCATTAGTCCCATTGAGTGGCTGTCTCAGTTGGCCAGGGCAGCCATCAGATTTTTTGGGGCCCCTTACACAGCTTTAGGCCTGGACCCCCCAGGCCTGACTACCAACATTCCCCAGGGCCCGGTCCCCTTCACAGTCTCCTTCCTTATACTCTGGTCCTCTTTACAGCCCCCCCACCCTTCCTTGAACTTCTGTCCCCTTCACAACCCCCTTCTTTGCACCTTCCTCCACTTCACAGCCCGCCTTCTTTGCACCTCCGTCCCCTTCACAGCCCCCTCTTCTTTGCACCGCCATCCCCTTCTCAGCCCCCTCTTCTTCTCACCTCCATCCCCTTCACAGCCCCCCTTCTTTGCACCTCCGTCTCCTTCTCAGCCCCCCTTCTTTGCACCTCCGGCCCCTTCACAGCTCCCTTTTTTGCACCTCCGTCCCCTTTGCAGCCCCCCCTTCTTTACACCTCAGTCCCCTTCACAGCCCCCCTCTTTGCACCTTAGTCCCCTTCATATCACAGCCCCCCCTTTGCCCTTTGCACCTCCATCCCTTTCACAGCTCCCCCTTCTTTGCACCTCTGCCCCTTCACAGCCCCCCCCCCCCCTTTGCAACCCAGTCTTATATATGTGAATGCCCCTCCCTTACTAATCCTACCTTACACAGCAGGTAGTAGGGAGAATACCAGCATGTCTGGACAGAGGGCGAGAGCTGCCCAGCTTTTCATGTTAACAGGCACATGCTTGGTTGCTAGGACCACACCTCAGCAAATCACCTGCCTCTTAACATGAACAGCTGGGCAGCTCTCGCCCTCTGTCCGGACATGATGTGTATTCTCCCTACTACCTGCTGTGTAAGGCTGAATGTGGTGGCAGCGGGGCAGGGTGAAGAGGAGAGGAAGGAAGGCAGGCTAATAAAACCCAGGCTGCTAAGTGGCGGAGCCGCAGTTCAAAGAGGACTGTCATTCACGGACTATGGTGCAACATTTAGGGCAGTAAGCATAAAAAGTAACAATGAAGTCCATGGGCAGGAGCCTCTCATGGGGCCCCCGAGTAGTGCCCAAATGAGCCTGGGCCCCTCAGGATGCTCGGGCCTCGTACATGCTTATGGGCTGTCCTCCCCTGATGGCGGCCCTGCAGTTGGCAATTTTGGAGGCACGGTGGGGGAGGGGAGGTGGCACTGAAGACAGTGTGTCTATATGTCTGCATGTCTAGCCCTGTCTATGTTCGGCCCCTGGGCCACGCAACACCATGGGCTGTCAATTAGCCATCTGCACTACAACAACCAATGATGCTGTGCTGTCTGATTGCAAGTGTTCTATCAACCAATGAGGCTGTGCGGCCACCAACATGCAGCACCAATAAGGTGGGGGTGACAAAAAGGTCCACCTCAGACGGCATCCAGCAAATGGCTGCAGACAGCCCTGTTTATCTGCATACTTGTTCTGCATCAGTGGCCTAAAATGCAGCCACAGAGTTAAGATGACAGCCAGGAATCGAATACATTTTCAGAGGGGGAGGTAAATAATTTCAATCTGTACCTGCAGCAATTTCCATAAACTGTCACATAATTTAAACATCACTTCCATTCAATATGACAACCTTGAGACAAAATGTCTCCAGAAATGTATATACCTGCTTGCTGGTCTTCTCAAGTAAGCACTATGATACAAGCCACAATTTTCAGCTTCCCCTGTAATAGAAATATAAGCTACAATCACACCAGAAAGTGCGTCCAAGCGCACACATTTTTCTTCGCATTTCTGCGCGTTCCTATGCAATCGTGTTTAGGGTAGATCCATTATTTTCAACAGGTTGCCCTATGCATGAGAGTTTCACCAAAAAAGTGCCTGCACTATTTTCAAAATCACACTGCATTAAACCTTATGGTACAGCCGTAAAAATTAATGGTACTGCTTTGCATTTGCAAAGGAGCAGCACATTTTTATGCATTGCCGGAAATAGTGCAGTTTTGCATTCAGTTCTGCAACACATTGGTGTAAATGAAGCTTTCATTTTATTTGAGATACTGGACCTGATTTACTAAAGGAAATAAAAAAGAGCAGAGGTAAGGGCACACACAGCGAGTGCAATCCTTGAACCTCTCCAGCAAATTGCAATGCATTAGATATGTGCAATTCGTTTCGTTCTGAATTCATTTTTTAACAAATTTCGACAAATTTGCTAATTTGGGAATATCCGAATTAACGAAAACCCGTTTAACAAACTTTTCAGAATATTTGTAAATTCGAATAATCGTAAATTTGAGATTGGTATATTCGTAAATTTGAAAATCCGAAACTTCAAAAATCCGAAAAAAATGAAAATGAATAATTGAAAATCTGAAATATGGATTATCCGAAGTTACAAATTATTCGAAAAAAAGAATGCCGTATCTAAATGAATGGAATGTAACAAATAACTGATAATAAATAACAATAATATCCCTGAAAACTCCCAAGCAAACTAGCTCCCTACCATGAGCTCCATAAAATACCAATTGCACCTTGACACTCAGACACTCGAATCACTCTTAGTAATTTCCTTTGAACCAGCTTCTATACCTCCCAATGTCAAAACATAGCCCCACCAAGAGGACACAGGATTGAGAAAATGCCTGACCCTCATCTCAACATGCAAGGACTACAGGAGGCTCACACCCAGGGTTTTCTCAGCGGTTACCAGAAGGTGACCCCGCCTAACACACAGCACACGTACCACCGAAAACCCACTGGTCGCTTGAAACTTTTATACCGGACTAAAATACACACTTCTCTACCCTGTTCTACTGATACCTGCGATTTCTTCGCTAAACATTTACTGTAGCTGATAACCTCTCGAGAGGAACATCGGGATTGCCCCGATGGGCCCCTCCCCAACGCCCCTATCCGGCCATGGGTCCCCATGTTGAGTGGTCGCGTAGTCTGGAGGCGTGGGGGGAGTCCCCTGGGGACAACATTTTCCATATGTGATTCCAGACAAGGCGCCCCCAAATTTCCTCCAACAACCGGCACGCCGAGATTCTCAAATACCTAAGTCCTCTCTAGAGTCCCCTATGGACCCTATTTTCTATTTACATACAAATGACGGTTTTGTGTCTGTGTTGGAAGATGTATGTATTCCTAATGTTCCAATCTCCTATGTAACAATGTTATTTAACGCTGACTTATATCCTTGTTATTGTAACATGTTTGATGATGTACTAATAAACTTGGTTTGGAACTAAAAAAAAAAATAAATAAATAAATGAATAAAAAAATAAAAATAAATAATAATAATAATAAAAACATCTTATTATTATTATTATTAATAATAATATTTTGTTCTATTCCATTTGTTCAGATGTTCAGAATTCGGATAATTCGTAACTTTGGATAACTTTGTATTCGTTACGTTCACTAACAGTCAAATTTGAAAGGAAATTCCAACTCCTATAATTTAATAGTTAGTTATTATTAGTTCGTTAGTTATTATTCCAAATTTACAAATTTACGAATGGTCGAATTTCCAAATTTTCGAATTTCCGTTTGGTCGATTTTACGAATTTTTGAATTTACAAATTTAAGACTGGTCGAATTTACAAATTTTCGAATTTACGATTGGTCGAATTTACGAATTTATGAATTTACAAATGGTTGAATTTACGAATTTTCAAATTGTCGAATTTACAAATGGTCGAATGTACGAATGTACGCATGTATGAATCTACAAATGAAATGAAAAGAAAAAATGTTTTGGCAGTGCACATGTCTACAATGCATCCCTGGTTTGTGCATGTTGAACATCCTAATAATGCTGTTTTCATATTTTTTGCTCCAATAAGGTGCACCAAGGAATGAGTGTGTCAAAAATATACTTGAATATAATAAATTAGAAGTAATGAGCCTGGCCCTCTAATTCCTACTGTATTAAAGTGTATTTTATTTGCATTGTGTACACTCAAGTTGTAAAGCGCTGCGTAATCTGTTGGCGCTATATAAATCCTGTATAATAATAACTAATGTGACCAGCTTGCAAAGCAATAAAATGCACATGGGTCAAGCAAAGCAGTATGTAAAAAAGGGAGCATATGTCTAACTGTCCCAGATTTGCTCAGACAGACCCGTTGTTTATATACAGTGGGTACGGAAAGCATTCAGACCCCCTTAAATTTTTCACTCTTTGTTATATTGCAGCCATTTTCTAAAATCATTTAAGTTCATTTATTTTCCTCATTCATGTACACACAACACCCCATATTGACAGAAAAACACAAAATTGTTGACATTTTTGCAGATTTATTAAAAAAGAAAAACTGAAATATCACATGGTCCTAAGTATTCAGACCCTTTGCTGTGACACTCATATATTTAACTCAGGTGCTGTCCATTTCTTCTGATCATCCTTGAGATGGTTCTACACCTTCATTTGAGTCCAGCTGTGTTTCATTACACTGATTGGACTTGATTAGGAAAGCCACACACCTATCTATATAAGACCTTACAGCTCACAGTGCATGTCAGAGCAAATGAGAATCATGAGGTCAAAGGAACTGCCCGAAGAGCTCAGAGACAGAATTGTGGCAAGGCACATATCTGGCCAAGGTTACAAAAACATTTCTGCTGCACTTAAGGTTCCTAAGAGCACAGTGGCCTCCATAATCCTTAAATGGAAGACGTTTGGGATGACCAGAGCCCTTCCTAGAGCTGCCGTCCGGCCAAACTGAGCTATCGGGGGAGAAGAGCCTTGGTGAGAGAGGTAAAGAAGAACCCAAAGATCACTGTGGCTGAGCTCCAGAGATGCAGTCGGGAGATGGGAGAAGGTTGTAGAAAGTCAACCATCACTGCAGCCCTCCACCAGTCGGGGCTTTATGGCAGAGTGGCCCAACGGAAGCCTCTCCTCCTTTTTGCTAAAAACCACCTGAAGGACTCCAAGATGGTGAGAAATAAGATTCTCTGGTCTGATGAGACCAAGATAGAACTTTTTGGCCTAAGCGGTATGTGTGGAGAAAACCAGGCACTGCTCATCACCTGTCTAATACAGTCCCAACAGTGAAGCATGGTGGTGGCAGCATCATGCTGTGGGGGTGTTTTTCAGCTGCAGGGACAGGACGACTGGTTGCAATCGAGGGAAAAATGAATGCGGCCAAGTACAGGGATATCCTGGACGAAAACCTTCTCCAGAGTGCTCAGGACCTCAGACTGGGACAAAGGTTTACCTTCCAACAAGACAATGACCCTAAGCACACAGCTAAAATAACCAAGGAGTGGCTTCACAACAACTCTGTGATTGTTCTTGAATGGCCCAGCCAGAGCCCTGACTTAAACCCAATTGAGCATCTCTGGAGAGACCTAAAAATGTCTGTCCACCAACGTTCACCATCCAACCTGACAGGACTGGAGAGGATCTGCAAGGAGGAATGGCAGAGGATCCCCAAATCCAGGTGTGAAAAACTTGTTGCATCTTTCCCAAAAAGACTCATGGCTGTATTAGATCAAAAGGGTGCTGCTACTAAATACTGAGCAAAGGGTCTGAATACTTAGGATCATGTGATATTTCAGTTTTTCTTTTTTAATAAATCTGCAAAAATTTCAACAATTCTGTGTTTTTCTGTCAATATGGGGTGCTTTGTGTACATTAATGAGGAAAAAAATGAACTTTAATGATTTTAGCAAATGGCTGCAATATAACAAAGAGTGAAAAATTTAAGGGTCTCTGAATACTTTCCGTACCCACTGTATACACTCACTGGCCACTTTATTAGGTACCACTTGCTAGTCCCAGGTTGGACCCCCTTTTGCCTTCAGAACTGCCTTAATTCTTCATGGCATAGATTCAACAAGGTGTTGGAAACATGCCTCAGAGATTTTGGCCCATAGTGACATGATAGCATCACGCAGTTGCTGCAGATTTGTCGGCTGCACATCCATGATGTGAATCTCTCGTTTCACCAAATCCCACAGGTGCTCTATTGGATTGAGATCTGATGACTGTGGAGGCCATTGGAATACAGTGACCTCATTGTCATGTTCAAGAAACCAGTGGGGAGATGATTTGAGCTTTGTGACATGGTGCATTATACTGCTGGAAGTAGCTATTAGAAGATGGGAACACTGTGGTCATAAAGGGATGGACAGCAACAATACTCAGGTAGACCGTCGCATTTAAACGATGCTCAATTGGTACTAAGGGGCCCAAATTGTGCCAAGAAAATATCTCCCACACCATCACACCACCAGCCTGAACCATTGATACAAGGCAGGATGGATCCATGCTTTCATGTTTTTTACACCAAATTCTGACCCTACCATCTGAATGTTGGGGCTGAAAGCGAGACTCATCAGACCAGCAATGTTTTTCCAGTCTTCTATTGTCCAATTTTGGTGAGCCTTTGCAAATTGTAGCCTCAGTTTCCTGTTCTTAGCTGGCAGGAGTGGCACCCGTTGTGGTCTTCTGTAGCCCAGAACGCTGTGGTGTTGCTGTAGCCCATCTGCTTCAAGGTTAGATGTGTTGTATTCAGAGATGGTATTCTGCATACCTTGGTTGTAATGAGTGGTATTTGACTTACTGTTGCCTTTCTATAATCTCAAACCAGTCTGCCCATTCTCCTCTGTCCTCTGACATCAACAAGGTATTTTCCTCCACACAACCTCCTCCGCTCACTGGATATTTTCTCTTTATCTGACAATTCTATGTAAACCCTAGAGCTGGTTGTGCGTGAAAATCCCAGTAGATCAGCAGTTTTTGAAATACTCAGACCAGCCCGTCTGGCACCAACCAAAGTCACTTAAATCCCCTTTCTTCCCCATTTTGATGCTAAGTTTGAACTTCAACAAATCGTCTTCACCACGTCTAGATGCCTAAATGCATTGAGTTGCTGCCGTGTGATTGGATAATTAGCAATTTGTGTTACCAAGCAGTTGAACAGGTGTACCTAATAAAGTGGCTGGTGAGTATATGTTCCACCATGGATGTACAGTATCTCAAGCTGTGTCCATGGAATGAGCAGTATCATTTGCATATGCATGAACAATGACACAATCATAAGCAAATCCTGCAGCTAATTCACATGCTTATATGCGGTGGAAGGGCAGGACAGTACCTCCTTAGGCCCCTTCCTGATCTGAAATTGCAGAGTAAGTAGTGAATGAACTGGTGAGAGGGAAAGAGGTGCGATATTGTTTATCTACAGTACCCATACTGTGCGCCAATACACAGGTAAATGGCACTGGGGGGTCCTCTGTAGAGGGAGGCAAGGAAGGGCTAGCCATTTTAGGATAAACAAAACGAACAAGGAGAGAAAACTGCAGTTTCCTAGCATTTATTAAAACATATTTATGAAATGAAAAACAATAGATACACGGTATACCATAGGCGTGTGCACATAGGGTGGCAGGTGTGCCCGGGCACACCCTAATCACCCTGTACTGTGCAGATTCTCCCTGCTGCCTGGCTGTAGAGAAAGGGACTGGGGAATCTCTGCCCTCGGTCTCTTTCTCTGCCTCAAAAGTGAGACATCAGGGGTTTGTTTAGACCCCTGATATTTCATCAAAGCGCCCAGCAGGGCCCCTAAAATAAATTGTAAAAAAAAAAGAACAAAATATAATATTGTAAAAAATAAAAAAAAATTGTAAAAAAAACAAATAAAATAAAATAAAAATAAACTACTGACACCTATCTCTGCCCTATTGACACCATCCTCTGCCCTTCTGACATATATACACAATCACACACTCATTTTTGTTTGCGCTTTGTTCTTGCACACCCTAATGCAATAGGCTATGCTGTATACTCACATGTACAAGATATTAAAAAGCGCATCAATAAGTCTCAAGCAGGTGGCGGCCTTCCAGGTTGTCAATGGAGAGAAAGCCCCTCTGGATGGATGTGATGTAAGGTGCTTGGAACCAAAAAGTTAACCAGGGGAACACCAGGAAGAGCCAACAGAAGCATCAGACTATGTGTTTATATCACATGGATGAGAACCACTTTATATAGACCTTCTCAAGGACTAAAAAATACACTCTCTTTTTATGTTGTTTATCATTCCATACCTATTGCTATTTTTGGCACTAGTACCCCCCTTTTCTGTGTACGTTTAAGGTGTTAATGCCCTTTACAATTTTCTTTTTAGCCATTTTAGGATGAAGGACCTATTACTCCCTCCACTGTCTTACACCAACTTTGGGGAATATATTCTACCACTGACCAGCAATAAGGGGGCACAATATTACTGACCACTGCACTCTGTACACAGTGCTTTATACTACATAGTCCTGACCCCTGCACTGCCTTCACTATATTGTACATTATGCTCCTGACCCCTTCAATTCATAAACTATAGTGTATGAATACTCCTGAACCTGCACTGCATTCACTATGTTGTACATTATAATCCAGACCCCTGCACTATATATACTTTATTGTACAATATACTCCTTACTCCTGTACTGCATACACTATGTTGTACATTATATTCCGGACCCTGTACTGTATATGCTAGGCTGTATGTTATACTCCTGACCCCAGCACTGTATATGCTATGTTGTAAATTATACTACTGCACTGTATTTATTATGTTGAACATTATATTTTTCTGAGTAAAAGTCCTAACTAGTTTTATTACACAGGATTTTTGCCACCTACAGACACCTTCAACCCATCCCCAGCCACAAAGGGTGTCATGGCACTCAGCAGGCCCTAAAGAGGGTTGAGGTGCGGGGTCTAAGGAACCACCCAGTTCAGAGCACCCCGCAAAGAATGATGGAGTTTAGATAGAGTCCAGTTTGCAGCCCTTGGTTACACTCGGACAAGCAACAGCTATCAGTGGGCAGACAGGAAATGTGATATAAAATCACAGGGTGAAAACTGACCACGCAACAACAGAAAAGGAAAGGTAAGGGAGGCTTGGGACTTTAAATATACCTCTAATGTCACATATGTACGATTCAACAGAGCATATAGGTTAATAAAAAACACAATTTTATTAAATACAGTTTAAAACCATATAGAAACCATTACTATCATTAGATACATCACAAAGATAAGCAATCTGTGTCCTGTAAATGAGGTCTATGCGTTTTGCGGATATATCACTTCTTCAAGACCCACAAAGGTTTTGTATGTTCCTAGCGCTTGTTCACAATCATAAAAACGTATCCTAAGGAGGATAAGATATGCGGAGAAGAGTCAATGGCTTTTTATGCCTGCCGGCCCATTAGAGGATATCCCTCGAGTATGCAGTGTGTGCACCAACCAATAGTTCAAGAGTCCAAGCCTTATTATGGATGTACAGATTAACCACTTGCTGACCATGTAATGTAATTACACGGCTGCAAGGTGGATCCATTGTCCTCCCAGAATCGCGATCCTGCACATCCCCTTGGGCGCGCCCCTGGGAGCATCCATGACCATCGGGTCTGTGAGACCCGGCGCATCACGGATCATGTTAAATGGCCTCTCACAGCGGCCTTTTACCATGTGATCGCACCGTCAAATGACAGTGCAATCACATGTAAACAAGCCGGCAGATTTCCAGCTTGTCTCTCCCTTCTCCGCACCAATCGGTGCAGTGTGACAGGAGAGGGGGGAGAGAGGAGATGCAGCGGTGCTGTGGGCTGGAGCTGAAGTGCCCACAGCACCGCTATTTGCCAGTCTGGGATCCCTCATCCACCCATCCAGCTTCACCCATGCAGCTTCATCCATGCTCATACATCCAAGCTCACCCATCCATCACCCATTCATCCATGCTCACTCACCCATCACCCATGCATCCGTGCCCACCCATCCATCACCCATGCATCTGTGCCCAACCCAACCGTCACCCATGCATCCATGCCCACCCATCCATCACCCATGCATCTGTGCTCACCCATCCGTGCCCACCCATCCGTCACCCATGCATCCGTGCTCACCCATCCATCACCCATGCATCTATGCTCACCCATCCGTGCCCACCCATCTGTCACCCATGCATCCATGCCTACCCATCCGTGCTCACCCATCTGTCACCCATGCATCCGTGCTCACCCATCCGTGCCCACCCATCCGTCATCCATGCTCACCCATCCATCACCCATGCATCCATGCTCACCCATCCATCACCTATGCATCCGTGCTCACCCA
>BLSH010108557.1:234130-248748 GCA_018402905.1 Glandirana rugosa
AGTGAATGGACGTTTGCTTCGGACGTTGCAGGTCGCGTCAGGGGACACGTCCGTCGCAGGTAGAAGTCGTTGAGAAGGAAGTCCCCGGAGCTGAGGCCGAGACACTGACCGACCTCTGCGCACTGCGGTGAGGGCGTGTACGCACCCTCGGCGGTCAGTGCCGTGCTAGTGTCACTTCTTTGCCGTGCCTCCGACAAAGAAGTGACGCATACACGGCTTTACTACAGCCGTGTGGATCCTTTGACATATAGAGGATTTGGTACCGTCCAAACCCTCTATACGTTCCGTGGATGTCCATTCGGAATAATATCCGAAGGGCCCGCAAAGCGGCGAAAACAAGAGGACGTAATATTACGTCCACTTAGGATGGGGAGTCCACCTTGCCGGCGTATTTTTACAATACGCCGGTAAGGAAGTGGTTAACCTACAGGTAAGCCTATAATAAGGCTTACCTGTAGGTGCCTTGCATATCTCCCAAACCTGCCATGGTTTAGGAGATATACAGTTTCCTAGGTGTGCCGACATCATTTCGGCACATACGCAGTGAAGAAACAGCCTCCGTGCCGTTTCTTCACTGTGATCGTGCCGTGACTGGCGGCTCCCACGCATGTGCGGGAGTGGCGTCACGCGTCTCCAGCCAGTCACAGAGCCGGAGTCGAGGCCCCTGAAGGAAGAGTTGCTGAAGATGGACGCTGCCTGCACAGGGGACTGCGCTGGACGTTGCAGGCTTCGTTTGCAGGTAAGTGACACATAATGGGCTACTATGCAATGCATAGTAGCCCATTATGCTTCTACTTTGCAGGGGAATGTATTGTAGAGGAAGTAAACCCCATCAGCCTTCAGCCTTTAGAAATACTTTATGTCAAAGAGGAACATAGCCACCCTCTTTTGCACACTTCTTTGATAAACTAGGAACTAGGGGCGTGCATAGCGGGAAAAGGAGAGGTTTGTGAGCTCACAGAGGGTGTTACATGGAGGCAGAAAAAAACACAGCAAGAAAGAAATTAATAAAAAAATAAAAACAGAGCCACTAAAGTGTTAGTAAAGGCTACCAGGGATATGCAATTAGCGGACCTCCAGCTGTTGCAAAACTACAAATCCCATCATGCCTCTGCCTCTGGGCGTCATGCTTGTGGCTGTCAGAGTCTTGCTATGCCTCGTGGGATTTGTAGTTCTGCAACATCTGGAGGTCCGCTAATTGCATATCCCTGGGCTAAACATAACTATGTTCCCTCCCCCTCCCGCCTTTCCTACATATTCTGTATAAAAAAGATCTTTGTACTTACCCCTTTTCAATCCTGTCTGGTCAAATGATTCAGCAGCTCAAGCTCCTCTGTGTAAAGTTGGCCCTATGTGTGGCACCGGGCTTATAAAAAAAAATATGGATTCCCCCATCCACACATTAGAGGTGGATGGGGGAATCCACACCACTACACTATTGTATTTTAACAGCAGGAAATCCTCCACTGTTGAATGAAAGTGGAGACATAGATGGGTTGGACCAGCCAAATTTCGATCCATCTATTGACAGTTGATAGTGGTAGTAAACAGCAGTGGATGGAGAAAAAAAATCTCCTGCAAGACAATGTCATAATGTGCTAGTATGCATTGCATACTAGCATATTATGAGAGATTTACCTTAGAATGAAGCCCACCAGCACCGCGCTGTCACAGCTGAGAGGGCCGACATCTTTCTTCCGGGTTTGCTACATGAGTGGCCGGGAGCGCAATGCGCTGTTTACAGCATGGGCTCTGAAGGTCTGGCACTGTATGTCTGGCCTTCAGATCGCATGACACAGACGGTATACCGCTCCACAAACTGCGGCGGCTCTGTATGCTCTCAGAATGTATAAATGAAGAAATTCCGGATAGCTGCACTCCAATGCAATCACCTTTAGCCTAGGTTCACATTCAGTTGAACTCGCACCATTTCATTCCCACATGTCAGTCCCGATTTCAGGCGCGATTTCAGACACATCGGTGCGGGTTGCTGCACAGATGTCAATGGAAATCGCACCTGAAATCGCCAAAAGTAGTACAGAAATCAGTGTGGTGTCGCAAATGCAGCGTCGTACCTATTAGGACGGTGCCATTGCCGCCAATTTGGCATGCAATTTGACATGTCAAATCGCATGCCAAAACATACCAATGTGAATCAGGGCTTATTCATGTAAAAATCAGCCCATACAGCAAACGGAAATAGAAATACAGCTTCAGCTTCACTGGCTGCATGCACTCTGAATATCTCCTAAACTGTGCAAGTTTAGGAGATAGTCACAGTACCTACAGGTAAACCTTAATATAGGCTTGCTGTAGGTACAAGTGCTAGAACAGAGTTTACTACCACTTTAACAGAGCACTTCACAACAGCTGTAAATTCCTGGAGCCCTGACTTCACCTATAGGTCCCCATGGTCCCTTGGTTGTCCCTCCTCTCCGTTGCAGCAGCCACTTACTGACACAGAGGAGTCAGAGCTGCTGAATCACGTGATCAGACCAAACCAGAATAAAGAAGTGTAAGTACACAGATCTATTTTTTTTATACAAGGTATGTAGGACGGGTAGGAGGAGGGGGGAGGGAACATGCTTAACCACTTCAGCCCTGAGAGGATTTACCCCTTTAAGACCAAAGCACGTTTTGCGATTTGGCACTGCGTCGCTTTAACTAACAATTGTGCGTTCGTGCGACGTTGTACCCAAACAAAATTTGCATCCTTTTTTTCCCACAAATAGAACATTCTTTTGGTGGTATTTGATCACCTCTGCATCATTTCTGATCACCGCTATAAATAAAAAAAGAGCGTCAATTTTGCCCCAAAAAAAAAAATTTTTTCTTACTTTTTGCTAAAATACAAATCCAAAAGAAAAATATAAAAAAACATTTTTTTTTCATCGGTTTTGGCCGATTTATATTCTTCCTCATATTTTTGGTAAAAAAAAAAATTGCAATTGGCGTTTATTGATTGATTTGCACAAAAGTTGCCGCATTTCATTTCTGGGGTTTTTATTTTTCTTTTACATTTTATTAGTAATGGCGGCGATCTGCGATTTTTAGCGGTACTGCGATATTGCGGCGGACATGTCGGACCATTTTGACACTTTTTTTGGACTGTTGCCATTTATACAGCGATCAGTGCTATGAAAATGCACTGATTACTGTGTAAATGCCATTGGCAGTGAAGGGGGTAATCTGGAGGGGGCGCTCTAAGGGTTAACTGTGTACCCTCAGTGTGTTCTAACTGTATGGGGGCTGGGCTGGCAGGGGGAGAGGAGTGATCATGGCTTCCATATACAGGGAGCCTGTGATCACATCCCTTCCCCCTCTGTCAGAACGGAGATCCGTGTTTACATACCCTGCTCGCGCTACCCGCTCTCTGGCCCCCCCCCCCCCCAGAACACAGTGAGTTTTCATTATCGTGGCCGCCATCAGGTGACGGCGTTTCACGATAACAAACCACTTTGCCGCCGCCATGCTGCGGCGGGCGGTCGGCAAGTGGTTAAGAATAGTTAAAGCCAGTTCTATATTCCACTTTCAGTAGTGGAAGTGTCTAGGCTATTTTTGGTGAATAAGGAATTTGTTTAGTGTCGCTTTAAATTTCACTTGACCATCTTTCTACAATCAGAGTTATTAGCTTGCGGAATAAGACACATTATAATGTGATACTGGCTTTTTTTATTTCCCAGAATAAAAATGTTTCAATAGAAAATCACTATTTTTAAACTTCCTTCACCTGTTTTATGAAAACACGTCTTCAGATCTGTAATTATGTCAAATAATTTGCACTTTGTCCGATTTTGCCTTTGAGCCCTTCCACATCTTTATAGGGCACAAGTGTATATCATTTGACATCTTACGTCATGGGTTAATTAAAATACAGGCCTCCCATATTTTTACATGAGCTCATTAATTGTATAGACGGTTCTTTTTTCGAAATGATGGAAATGGAAAGGAAAAGAGTCTGGCATATCAAATAGCAGATACAGGAACCTGGGCTGTTATCGTATGACCAAGGTCATTCAGGAGCCGAACGAAACACATTTATGTTTATTTAATTCCACCATCAGATTACATTGCTGACTGCTATTATTACAGACTGCTTTACGATTAGTGCACAAATTCTCGGGCACATTTCCAACCCGATGTTAATACAAAGAAGAAATTACTAGTTTGCTGAACAGATGAAGTCTTCTAAATATTTACACACATTCCTAAAATCTATTGGCTTGTTTAAGTCGAGAAAGAACTCTGTGTAATATAATGCTGTTTATTTTATTATAATTTATTAACGGCGTAATGCGACTATATTTCAGAGTAATGCACAGTAGTTAAGGTTCCTGTTTTCTCCCAAAAGTCAGTTTTTGCACTAAGCAATAACTTATTATTTTCATAAATGCGAGCTGCTTCTAGGTTAATAGGCTTACTGAAAAAAGAGACACCTGGAAGTAGACATGAAATATCAGTTTGCTCTGCGCCTGTCTGCTGCTGGGGGATAGGGTTTGAATTTTGATGTAGTTACCCATCTCTACCCATTATAATTCATCAAGCGTTTAAATCTCAGCTACATGCAGACAGATAAATACACAGTTGAAATACATAGGTGGATTGTTTTACTTGGCTAAGCATTTGTAATTTAAAGTCCAGCCAGTCTTGTGATCCAGGTACCTCTATGTAGCCATGTACTCCCTTGAGAGTGGCTGGTAGTAGTGGTTCACCTTATAGCTGCCCTCAATCACACCATATATCACACATCCGGAGACACTGACCAGGCCGGCTCTTGTTTTTGTTGTTTTATTTAGGGAAAATAACTTGGATGGGGATAAGGGATGACTGTGGGATGCCAAAAGAATTATGGTACACAAAGTCCATATACACTCCTGTATATGTGCACTTCACTGCAGACTGTCCCTCTGCAGACTGTTACTCCTCACCAGGGACGTCTTTAACCACTTCCTTACTGGGCACTTAAACCCCCCCTCCTGCCCGAACCAATTTTCAGTTTTCAGCGCTGTCGCTATTTGAATGACAATTGCGCGGTCGTGCAACGTTGTACCCAAATAAAATTTGCGTCCTTTTTTTCCCACAAATAGAGCTTTTTTTTGGTGGTATTTGATCGCCTTTGCGTCATTTCTGATCACCGCTATAAACAAAAAAAGAGCGACAATTTTGAAAAAAAAACAATATTTTTTACATTTTGCTATAATAAATATCCAAAAATAAAAAATAAAAAAACAAATGTATTCATCAGTTTTGGCTGATATATATTCTTCAACATATTTTTGGTAAAAAAAATCACAATCGGCGTTTATTGATTGGGTTGCGCAAAAGTTATAGCGCCTACAAACAATGGACATTGATTTATGGCGTTTTTATTATTATTTTTTTTTTTACTGGTAATGGCGGCGATCTGCGATTTTTAGCGGTACTGCGATATTGGGGCGGACATGTCAGACGTTTTTGACACTTTTTTGGGACCAATGACATTTATACAACGATCAGAAATTTAAATGTCCACTGATTACTGTATAAATGTCATTGGCAGTGAAGGGGTTAACCAGCAGGGGGCAGTGAAGGGGTTAACAATGTTCCCTGGGTGTGTTCTAACTGTGGGGGGGCGGGGCTGGTCGGGACATAACAGATCTAACTGATCCCAGTGACAGGGATCAGTAGATCTGTCATGTCCCATTCACAGAACGGGGAACCGCCGTGTTTACTTCAGCGGTTCCCCGTTCCTCCTCTCTGAAAGGAGATCGCGGGTCTCCGGCGGACATCGAGTCCGCCCGACCCACGGGCACGCTCCCACAGTGTGCGGCGGCACGTGCGCGCGCCGCTTGCGCCCGCGGGAGCGCGCCCTGCACGAGCCAAATGGGAGGACGTCTATTGACGTCCTCCCGGCATTTTAGAGCCGCGCTGTAGCCGTCATTCGGCTATGGCGCGGGTGGGAGGTAGTTCATTTTGATTGGACCCTAGGCAAACATTTTCTTGGGCCCCCCACCCCTGCTCTGAGACATACAGTAATTAGCAGCTAAACTAATGAGTTTACTGCAGCAGATCAAGCAACAATTGTGATTGGATGCCAGAGGTTACAGCATATCATTACCACTCACTGATTAGTTGCTAGAGGTTACAGCCCATAATTTCTGCTTGCTGATTGGTTGCAGAGGTTACTGCACATCATTACCACTCACTGATTTTGAGACAGAGAAAGAGACTGAGGACAGGGATTCCCCGGTCCCTTTCTCTGCAGCCAGGCAGCAGGGAGAATCTGCACAGTACAGGGTAATTAGGGTGTGCCCGGGCACACCTGCCACCCTATGGGCGCACGCCTATGTCCCCGATACATACACAGCTGTAACTTTACAGTGCCGCAGGGGGTTAATACTAGAAGCAGAACCAAAGCGAGGTACTAGTACAGCTTTTATGAATGGAGGAGGGGGTTGGCATAGTCAGAACTTTTGATGAGTGCCTGTGCCAGCCGCTTATATTAGCCACTACAGCACTGGAAGACCACAGATGCAGGGATGTTTAAGGGATGTTTAGAGATCTGAAGAGTTTGACAAACATAGCAGCAGCTACCAGCACACAGGACAATTTTTGAATATTATAAGTAGTGAAGTACTGTCTTTGCGGCTGAAAAAAATAAAATAAAAATAATATATACATACAGTATATATGTATGCACACATATGAACAGTAGATGTGTTGTGCTCACCCTGGAGGGGCCGCTGAGAATCCATAGATATAAAGGTATATTACTCTTACTCTATGTCCCAAGGGTGTCCCAGTTCACACATTGAAATTCTGGAGCACTAAAACAGATTTTATTAATATGTGTGTTTGATTAATACAGAATTTGTGTCTGCAAGCGCAATACAGCCACTGCAGCTAAAGAAAGGTAGTGCAATGAAATAAGTGGATTAATTAGTTGTTCATGTCACTGGCAGTGAAAAGGGTTGTCTTCCCGTTGCCTAGTACCGTAATAATATCAATGTGACCCTGTCTCATCTAATCCTCTTGCTGTCCCTGATGACGTTCCCAGCTACCGCACTGATCTGCTGTGCTTTGTACATCAGGGGACTCCTCCATTCCCTGTCTTCCTCACTTACATGTCAGTGTGACAGACAGGGGGGCCATGCTTCCTGATCTGAGGTGCTAAGGATTTGTAAAGGAAGAGATTCGGAGCAGGACATACACTCCTGTTGCAGAGGGAGAGAATCCCTGTGGAAGGCGGTGGCAGGAAATACGGAATGAGCAGTGTAATTAGAAGTCTGCTCTGCAATCGGGATAGAATACACAATAGTTACAGGTGACAACAAAGCAGTATTAAACCCACAACTAAGAATGTAATATATTTCAGTGCAGCAATCATTAGATGTGGTGGCTGCATTTGTTTTCTTTTTTTTAGGTTGTTTTCACCTGGTGATCTGGCCAGTAACACACCTCCTGTATTAGAGTGCCCCCACTTTGGATGAAGGAGCAACAAAGACACATTCATACAGCACTAATGTCATGCTGGAGGGAGGAGAGTATTATATAGACTAGCAGATTTAGATACACTAAGAAATTGAAGCCAAATTCCAGCTCACATTTTATAATCAGTTAGAGCAGGGTCTCCAAACTTTTCAAACAAAGGGCCAGTTTAATGTCTTTCAGACTTTATGAGGGCCGGATTGTGGCCAGTGGGGGCAGAAAATGTCCCGGGCCCAGCATCAGGGAGAATAAATATGGCCTCAGGGTTGGTGGTCAGTAGGAGGAAGAGGAGTGCCCCTATTAGTAGGAGGAATAGTATCCCATCATTGGTATCAGTGGAAGAAATAGTGCCCCCCTTGTTTGTGTCAGTGGGAAGAATAATGGGTTCTATCAGTGGGAGGAATAATGCCCCAAGGGCCTGATAAAGGCAAGCAAAGGGCCACATCTGGCCCTCAGGCCACAATTTGGAGACCACTGAGTTAGAGTCATAGGCTTGCACAGAGGGTGTGCCAGGTGTGCCTCACACACCCTAATCACCACGTGCAGTGCCGATTCCCCCTACTGCCTGGGCTTCCCCCGTGTTGTCCGTCTTGCAGTGCTGCTGGCTTCCCTCCTCTCCCCCAGCTGCTATGGGGAATATTTCAGGATCGAAAGTGGGGGACGGAGCTAGCAAATATGTCACCAGCACCTTCCTTTTCTAAATGAACATAGTGAACATATAACTGAAGCATAGTATACTGGGTTTACTATGCTTACATTTGTGAATGAACAGGAAGCAGCTCAGCACAGAGCACTTCCCATTCATTCACTGTCCACTGCAGCTGATTCTGCAGAGAAAGGCATGTGTGTTTGGGCTTTGGGGTGCACACCCTAATGCAATAGCCTGCGCACACCTATGGTTAGAGTAACAAGTTCTTCCCTTTTGGGATAAAGGCATAAATAAAAACTGAACATTGTAAGCACCCCTGTCAGTGGTAAATGGTTTGTTTCAACTCTCTAACTGCTACATCTGCAGGAGAGCTTGTTCCGCTGAAAAACAACAGACTTACTGCCTGGATCTCCAGATGCAAATTAAGGAAAGAAAGTTAAAAAAAAAAAAAACGAATGCAGCCACCACATATAAAGATTGGTAAGCGTCAATATACACCATTTTTGGTTTAGGGTCTAAGGCTTTATTCATACCAGTACATTTTTTCATGCTTTTTTTCAGAAATATAAGACATTATTTTTAACATGGGTTCCAATGGAACACGTTCACATCAATGCATTTTTGTGCCTCTGCGTTTTTGGAAAGGGTCAGGGACTTTTTTAAACGCAAAACAGTGCTTTTTTTTTTTGCTTTTTGCTTCAATAGACTGCAATGGAGAAGCCGCAGAAAAGCATGTAGTGTGTTTTTACTGCATTTTTTCCGCAATTTGCATTTTGCGTTTTTTAATCTGCCCAACAACAAATTTTCCAAAAGAATGGAACGTATTTTAGCAATTAGGGAGGGGAGAGAAGAGGAATTTAGGAGAAAATGGGCACATTGGTCCATATTTACAAGTTCCAGGGAATATGGACCTATACTCCTGGAAGAGGAATAGGAAACGTATAAGTCGGGGCATGCGTTTATGGTCTTCGCTATAGGCTCCTGGCTCTGTATGTCTTTGCATCAACATGATTTGTTGAACAACATTTAAGACGGGGAGAGGGTTTGTTTTTTTTTTTAGTTTGTTCCCTCTATGGTTGTGGATGGAGGCTTATAAACACAACAGTGCAGATTTATGTAATACATTTATATGGATACATAAGGGAAAAACATTTGGCTTTCTGATAATTAGCAGCAGAAGTAATACTGCTTGGTGATCTATGTTAAATCTATGTCAAAAAATACTAATGTGTGTGATGTATATGTTTTTCTTGATGTTTTGCTTGGTATGAACTTGTTTGGTCAATATTTATGGAAACAACGAAGAAAATTTTTGAAAATAAAGAGTATTTAACCACTTCAGCTCCACGCTATAGCCGATTGACGGCTACAGCGCAGATCTGAAATGGTGGGAGGCCGTCAATAGACGTCCTCCCCTTTTGCTCGCGTGAGCGTGCCCACAGGTCGGGCGGACTTGATGTCTGCCGGAGACCCGCGATCCCTGCACAGAGAGCCAGAACGGGGAACCGCCAATGTAAACACGGGGTTCCCTGCTCTGTGAGGGGGGCATGACAGATCTACTGATCCCTGTGATCCGGATCAGTGAAATCTGTTATGTCCCTGTCAACCCTGCCCCCCCACAGTTATAACCAGGGCTGGATTAACATAGGGGCTATTGGAGCTGCAGCTCCAGGCCCCTTCCTTAAGATAGGCCCAGCCCAGTGGTGTGAGTCACTAATACTGCCCAGCGTTTTCTGTTTCTGATTCCTGTTTTGGAGGAGAGTGTAAAAAGCAAAGTCTTGACCTATATATACAGGCGGTCCCCTAGTTACAAACATCCGACTTACAAACGACTCCTACTTACAAACAGAGGGAGACAACAGGAAGTGAGAGGAAATCTCCCCCTAGGAAGGGAAATTCACTCCTGTAAGAGTTATTATGGGAAAAGGGGGTCTCCACTGATGTTTTATCACCAATCCTTGTTTCCACAACAACCCAAATTTTTCAAAATCCAATTATCATAGGGGCAGAAAGTGAGATGAAATCTTCTAAACAGGGGCTCAGACAGCAAAACAAATGTTACAGGGGTGTTACCCCTTCCCTATGCTATCCAAAAACATAAAAATTGTTTTGGCTGCAGCTACACTTAAAAAATGTACCTGTTCTGATTTACAAACAAATTCAACTTAAGAATAGAGTTGAGCGAACACCTGGATATTCGGGTTTCGGCCGAACTTCGCGAAAAAGTTTGGGTTCGGTACCGAACTTGACTGAACTTGACCCCGAACCCCATTGAAGTCAATGGGGACCCGAACTTTTCGGCACAAAAATGACTGTAAAAAAGTCCTGGAAAGTGCTAGAGGGCTGCAAAAGAATTTTAGAACAATAATCTGACCCTTACAGCAACAGCAGGAACCTGACCCTATAGGAGTAAGCGATGATTTTAGAACAATAATCTGTTCCTTACAGCAACAGCAGGAGCCTGACCCTATAGGAGTAAGCGATGATTTTAGAACAATAATCTGTTCCTTACAGCAATAGCAGGAACCTGACCCTATAGAACTAGAAGATGATTTTAGAACAATAATCTGTCCCTCTAAGCAGTAAACTCTACCTAGTCCAGAATCAGATCATTCTGTAATGCAGGATGAGATCTGCAATCTGTCCCTCAAAGCAGTAGTAGTAATCTCTACCTAGTCCACAATCAGATCGTTCTGTAATGCAGGATGAGATGCTATTATATCTGCAATCTGTCCCTCACAGTGCCGGCAGCATCCTCTCCCTACACTAGCCAGAGAGCATGTGACATGCAGCACTAAGTGACTCCAGCTTATAAAGAGGCTGGGTCACATGATGCACTGACCAATCACAGCCATGCCATTAGTAGGCATGGCTGTGATGGCTTCTAAGGGCAAACCAGTGAAACGCTTGTTGATTGGCTGCCCTGCAGCTATTCAACGGGCGGGATCAAATACCCAAACCCAGAACCCGAACCCAAACTTTTTTTCAAATGTCCGGGTCCCGGTCACGGACACCCCAAAGTTCGGTACAGACCCGAACTTTACAGTTTGGGTTCACTCAACTCTACTTAAGAACAAACCTACAGACCCTATCTTGTTTGTAACCCGGGGACCGCCTGTATATATGATGTATTCTAAGGAGGAGGGCAAGTTTTACTTCTAATGGCAGAGGCACTTTTGGCACATTATAAGGAGTGAAGATTGATAAGTCACCAATCACACAGTGGTGTCATTAATATTGTTGCAGTTAATTTTGAGACTGATTTGACACTTGGGGGGGGAGACTTACTAAAAAGGGAGCACTCAGAATCTGGTACAGTTGTGCATGGTAGCCAATCAGCTTGCTCAATTAAGCTTTGACAATACAGCCTGGAAGCTGATTGGTTTCTATGCAGAGGTGTACCAGATTTTGCACCATGCAGGTTTAGTAAATAACCCCCTTAGAGTCATGTGGGGCTGATTCAAATTTATATTATTTATATGTGCACTATATGATCTATGTATGATAGGTATGTTTGCACTACGCTATCATATTACATTATAATCATTTATTTCTTATTACATTAGAATCATAGAGGGTGTTGTGAAATCAAGACGGTGATCAAGCAGCATCATTTATATTATTTTTATTTGGTGTGGATAATTCATATAATTATTGTTGGGCTGCACTGATTGTATTCTAGTTTTCTACATCGGTTCAAGCTGCAATTTAGATCTCACCTTCAGTACATCTTTAAGTGAAGCCTTGCCTTAGCCCCCACCACAGTGTACCAGTTAATCCAGCAGTGTTAAATACTTAAATATCAAAAACAAAAGGAAGAACACCTAAAAAGAAAACAAATGCAGTCATCACATCTAAAGACTGGTAAGCTGCATTATAACAAATGTTTGCTTCTGGGTTTAATACCACTATAAAGAGGTAGTACAACACTGGGCTGCTTTTTTTTCTAACCTGAAAGGTAATGTCATAAAGTGCTAGTATGAATTGCAAACTAGCACATTATGTTAAACTTACCTGAAAATGAAGCTGCAGGCGCATCCATCTTCACCCAGCCTTCCTTCCAGGTCCGCGGACTCAGAGCTGCGATGATGTCACTCCGGCGTGCATACATGGGAGCTGCCATTTACGGTGCAGGCCTCTGAAGGTACAGCCCGGGTGGCCGTTCCTTCAGAGCGCATGTGCCAATGACGTCACCGGCTGCATGTACAGTAAATATCTCCTAAATTTGCATCTTATTTTTGGCTTACCTATAGGTAAAAGTCAGAGATGGGAGTTTACTCCCACTTTAAATGTAGAAACCAGGGGAAGTGTACAGCTCCCAGCTCCCTTAAAGTGATTGTAAATGATCACCTTGTTAAACAACCCATTCAGTTTAAAATAGGAATAAAAGGCAAAACATTTTGTATAGATAAAAAACATTAGAAATACTAGGGTTGCACCGATACTGATATTGGTAACGGTATCGGTGACAGTACTAAGCACTTGTGCGCATGGGCGTCCGCAGAACTTTTTTCAGGGGGGGGGGCATCATTTTAAAGTCACCCATGCTCCTCCCTTTTTTGACAATGTTTTAATGTTTACAGGGGGGGGGGGCTTAGCTGCGAATGCAATGAAAAATGTCATCACGTTTGCATGTGTTTTGCAATGTGTCCTGTTGCATGTTTGCATGAATTCAGATGCGATTTCCTTTTTTCACCTTTTATTTACAATTTTTTCCAATGACTTGTGATCAAGAGCATTGCGTTTACATACATATATGTGTGTTGCTTTGCAAAAAAAATGAAGCTTGCCGCATTCCTGGTGTGAAGACTGACCACACCGACCATACACCAGCCAATTATAATCTGAACAACCACCAGACTCTATAACAACAATCGATCAGTCACACCAACCCTCTCCAGACTCTATATCCTACCCCCCGGTCTGTTCTGTTTGTGGTGTGTGCAGAGGGAAGTGTTTGGATTGGGATGGAAGTTGTAGGATGAGTCACAAGAACACACAGAATGACGCAGACTCCCCATGTCCGGGGACACTTACTTGTGTTGGGCTCCAGAGAGGGGACACGGCAGGGGACAGCTCCAGACATCAGGCCCACTACAGGCTCCTGGGGGAGGAACTGAGTACAGGGGGCAAAGCCTTTCTATCTTGTCTATAGCGCAGCATGTGGCCTCCTGTGGGACTTACTTGGTGTCTGAACACGGCGGGGACACACTACGTGCTCCCGGGGAGGAACCGGTTGCAGAGGGGTGGAGACTTGTCCATAGTGCTGCATGTGGCTCCTCTTGTCTCTTAGCCCATCCGTTGTGGCCAATGGGTAGAGAAAACGTGCAGACAGGAAGCTGGTGGAAGCAGCTCTCTCTTCTCCTGCACTTCTGACAGGGGAGAGCGGGGGAAACACTGACAACCTGCAGCTCACCTCTCCCCTGTGTCACTGCACCGCTGGACCGAGCAGGGGAAAAGCAGACACCTTGCCGATCCCTGATTCCAGGGGGGCACTTGCCCCCCCTTGGCCCCTACCTGTGGACGCCCATGCTTGTGCGAGTAGCGGTACTCGTGCAAATGCTCCAATACCTGAAACCGGTTCTGTCAGCTGTCAGCAGGCTTAATAGTCAAAGCGGAGAGGGAGATTGAGCCGCTCCAGGTGTGAGTGATAATACCTAGAGTTGAGCGAACCTCTGGAAGTTCGGGTTCTGCTGGTCCGTCCGAACTTCGGGACAAAGTCCGGGTCCGGGTCCGGACGGAACCCGAACGATCGCACGGTCAACGAACCCCATTGAAATCAATGGGGACCCGAACTTTTAGGCACAAAAATGGCTGTAACAAAGTCCTGGAAAGCCCTAGAGGGCTGCAAAAGGAAGTAAAATGGGGGTAAGGGTAGGGCAAGTGCCCTACAAAAAAATGGGGACAGGGAAATAACTTTAAATATTTTTAAAAAAATAAAAACATAAAAAAAGCAAAAATGGAGGTGAATGTGGATCATCTTCAAACTGTGTCTGAAAAGTATTAATTAACGGTAGAAGCCATATAACTGTTCTAAAATCGTCTTCAAACTAGGACAAGTGCCCTACAAATAAATGGGGATAGGAAAAATAAATTAAAATCAAATAAAAAAATGGGAAGGGGGGTGGATGTGGAGTAGGAGCCTAGAGGTTGACTAGGCCGTGACCGTGGCAGTGTAGGTGGAATTGGCGGTGGTAGAGGAGTAGGAGGAGGTAGCCAACATGGTTTTTTTTTGTATTGAGGCCTATTCAAAAAAAGAAGTATATGAATGGCTGTGTGAGTCCGGTCTAAATGTTTATTCTGCACAAGGTACAGACAAGTCTTGTGGGATCCATGCCTGATTCATTTTAATAAAAGTTAGCTTGTCCACATTGGATGTGGACAAACGGCTCCGCTTGTCTGTGATAACGCCCCCTGCCGTGCTAAACACACTTTCCGACAATACACTGGCTGCAGGGCAGGCCAGCACCTCCAAGGCATAAAGGGCAAGCTCAGGCCATGT
>BLSH010108557.1:252499-268008 GCA_018402905.1 Glandirana rugosa
ACAACCTGAAGTTTATTTACATAAAGAAATTCAAGGAATAGGACTCACACCAGTGTGGAAAACAAGACAATAATGATGGGTCTGATGCCTGGTCGTAGCCCTCTGAATTTCCATAATAATCACAACTCGCTTGGGCCTGACATTGCAAGCCCAGGCATGGCTTGAAAGCCCACAGGTACCGTGCCTGGGCCTGAGCCTGTAAAGTTTTTAGCTAGCCCAAGCCAGGCCCCAAGACGATAAAATGAGGTGCACAACTCTTCGACGTCCCGTCGGTTAGTTGTTCGCAATAAGGGCAAACCAGTGAAACGCTTGTTGATTGGCTGCCCTGCAGCTTCTCAACACGTGGAGTAAAATAGCAGAACCCCGGACCGAACCCGATCGATTTTTGAAATGTCCGAGTCCGGGTCCGTGCCATGGACACCCGAAAGTTCGGTACGGACCCGAACGTTACAGTCCGGGTTCGCTCAACACTAATAATACCTTTAAGTCTCCCGATGCTGGTCCGTAGTCTGGGTAGTAATAACAGAACAAAAGGTGTGACCACACTCAGGATAAGGAACTTAAAGAAATACATTTATTTGAAGTCCAACAGATCCATCAATGTGTAGAAAAAAATCACGGAACATACAGCGGATGAGGCAAAGATTAACGCGTTTCACTAACCACATGTCGCTTAGTCGTAATCTTTCTTCAGATTATGACTAAGCGACATGTAGTTTGTGAAACGCGTTAATCTTTGCCTCATCCGCTATATGTTCCGTGATTTTTTTCTACACATTGATGGATCTTTTGCACTTCAAAAAAATGTATTTCTTCAAGTTCCTTATCCTGAGTGAGGTAACACCTTTTGTTCTTTGTCAGCGGGATTCCCCCACTTATAGCTGAAATGTAACCAAAAAAAAAAAGCCGTCAATTATCAGTTGTTAAGGAGTGGGGCTGCCGCGTCCCTGTTGACAGCTAAAGTGTAAACGAAGTACCGGCAATTGGAGCTGTCCAATAAAAAACAGCCGGCATTATTTATCAACAACATTGCTCAGTCGCAGAAAGGTAAAAGGAAACATTTATTTTTTGTATCTTTCTGTTTCTTCATCTACAGATCAAAGGGATGAACTTCCCTCTGCAATTTTTTTTAAATGAAATATTCCTCTGTTTTAACCCCTTATTAACCCTTAATTTACTCTAATCAGCCTTAATTAACTCCTCATTCTCCTTCTCCGTTTAATTATTATTATTATCCTGATGATTTTTTTTCTTCACTTCTACTTTATAAACTATTAACCACTTCACCTCTGGAAGAATTTCCCAGTTTAGGACCAGAGCACTTTTTGCAATTCGGCGCTGCGTCGCTTTAACTGACAATTGCGCGGTCGTGCGACGTTGTACCCAAACAAAATTAGCATCCTTTTTTCCCCACAAATTGAGCTTCTTTTCGTGGTATTTGATCGCCTCTGCGCCTTTTTGCAAAAAAACCCAAATTTCTTACTTTTTGCTAAAATTCAAATAAAAAAAAATATATATATATAAAAAGACATTTTTTTTTCACCGGTTTTGGCCGATTTAAATTCTTCCTCATATTTGTGATAAAAAAAATCGCAATCAGCATTTATTGATTGGTTCGTGCAAAAATGGCCGCGTTTACGGATGGTGAGAATTCATTTCTGAGGTTTTGTTTTTTTTTTTTTTTTACTAGTAATGGCAGCGATCTGCGATTTTTAGCGGTCCTGCAATATTGCAGCAGACATGTCGGACATTTTTGACACTTTTTTGGGACCAATGACATTTATTCAGCGATCAGAAATTTAAGTGTCCACTGATTACTGTATAAATGTCATTGGCAGTGAAGGGGTTAACCTGCAGGGGGAGATCTAGGGGTTAACTGTGTTCCCTGAGTGTGTTCTTACTGTGGAGGGGGGTTGGGCTACCATGGGCATGAGAGATCTAACTGATCCCAGTGACAGGGATCAGTAGATCACCCATGCCCGCACTGTCAGAATGGGGAACCGCGATGTAAACATGTTTACATCGGCGGTTCCCCGTTCTTTGCCTGCGGCCGCTCATCGCGGCTCGCCGGCGCGAGCCGCGGGCACATTCCTCAGGAGTGCGGCGGGCGCACGCGCGCGCGCCCCCTAGCGGCCATTCGCAAATCGTCGTCTTTTTACGGCGATTCGCGGCCAGCGTCCACACTGCCGCCGTAAATATGCGGTAGGCAGTGTGGAACTGGTTAATAATCTAAACTTGTTTTTTGTTTGCTTTGTTCGTTAATATTTTTACACCTTTAACATATATTTACACGTTTCACATTGAAAAAAGCGCAAAATGTAAAAAAAAATAATTAATTTAATTTGTAAATAACATTTCAATGCTTTGTACCATTGCTCACAGCTGAAGTGTAAATACAACACAACTTAAAAAAAGAGTATCAGTACTCATACTCGTTGTAAAAAAAATGGTATCAGTGCATCCCCAATAAATACCCCTTTTTCCTGTTTTATAAGTGATCACATTCCCTCTGTTCTCAGCTGCATAAGAGTTGGGGGGAGGAGAAGCAGCATAGGAAAGCAGAAAGGACTGGCAGGAGCACTAGGGATTTCCACACAAAGGAGCAATACAAAGAGAACAGGAAACTTTCTCGTACAACTACATGGTACAGCAAGCACTTATCAGGAATATGAGTACAAAAATTAGCATGACAGTGCCCCAGCCATCCCTCCCATATCCCAGTGTCCCCACCAATCCACCACCCCTCCCTGCTAGGCTACCTACCCTATCACTGGATGCCCACCTACCTGAACTGCCCACTAGCCTTTAACCGCCCCCCCACCCGGAGTGAGCCAGAGGGGATTTCCCAAGGTGCTAGGATCCCCTCTCTGCACCTCTCAGATGTAGACGTGCCCTAAAAATGAAGTCCCACCACAAGCTGGTTCCCACACAAGTCCGATGGTGCCTATCCAGTGCCCAACAGGTGATGGAAAGGGGAGTGAAGGTCCCAGTCATACTGGGCAAGTCCAATCCGATGGTAATGTGCCTGCTTTGTAGATGCCCCACAAGGCAAGTAGAGGAAGGGTAATGAGAGCAATTCAAATGTCAGACTGGATAAAGAGGTCTCCCTGCGTGTGCCATCAGCTCTCGTGCCCAGCAGAGCAGCTCCACTACGGACATCTCATCATTCCATCCTAACCGTGAGTTATAATTGACATCTTCAAGGGAATTGAATAGCCAAACAAGGGGTTCAACTCCTGCATTCAAGACTACCCTGATGATCATTGATTTCTCTCACCATGGTAGCTTAGGTGCATGCCTCAACCAGATTGACATTTTAATTTGCTCTCAGTACCCTTCCTCTACCTGCCTTGTGGGGCATCTACATAGCAGGCACATTACCATCGGATTGGACGTACCCAGTATGACTGGGACCTTCACTCCCCTTTCCATCACCTGTTGGGCATTGGATAGGCACCATCGGACTTGTGTGGGAACCAGCTTGTGGTGGGACTTCATTTTTAGGGCACTTTTACATCCGAGGGGGGCAGAGAGGGGATCCTAGCACCCTGGGACATCCCCTCTGGCTCACTCCAGGTGGTAGGGCTAGAGGCTAGTGGGCAGTTCAGGTAGGTGGGCATCTAGTGATAGGGTAGGTAGCCTAGCAGGGAGGGGTGGTGGGTTGGTGGGGACACCGGGATATGGGAGGGACGGCTGGAGCAGGTAGGTGGGCATCCAGTGATAGGGTAGGTAGCCTAGCAGGAAGGGGTGGTGGGTTGGTGGGGACACCGGGATATGGGAGGGACGGCTGGAGCACTGTCATGCTAATTTTTGTACTCAATAAATGTAGCTGACTTTTAAGGTTGGTGCAGTTTCGTTTTTATTTTTTCAGTTTTGTGCTCCATGTTTATCTGCACCATTTCAGGGTAATCACTACTCTCTATTAATTTTATTAGTGCTCTCTTGTTGGTTGTGTCAGGAATATGAAGTGTTGGCTTTAACAAACGCTTTGATACAGTCTCCCAAGTCTCCAGTTTACGGCACCTTTCCACAAATGTTGACATGGCCAGAATACTAGGTTTGGTTATGAATGTTCATATGTAAGTTGCTTTTCTCTGCATGCTCTAAAGCTGGCCATACATTATACAAGTTTCATATTCAATTTACTTTAGATTTACCTTCAACTATACAGTGCAAGGGCCTGCCTGATTGCATAGAAATTGAAAGTGTTTAGGTTTGAACTCATATTATATGGTTTGGGCAACTCTAAAGGAAATTTGTGCTAGAGAATTGTATAATGTATGGCCAGCCTTATGGTCCCTGGGTAATCTGTGTCAGACAAAAATTCAATAGCCTGGGTTCAGATAGGAAAGACAAGTCTTCTTGTTGTGGGCACATTTCTGTTTTAGTATATTGTCTTCTCACAGTCATGTGTGATTATAAAAGGACGAGGGCATTTAAATTAATAATGTGCAGTTATTATTTCTTGTAAGTGACCCGGCAATATCCAGGGAGTTCCAAGATTTGTACACAGATCTGTAGTCTGTGCTATAAAACACACATAATTATATATGTCTAATTATATTAAATTAAGATGCAATCTTTTCATGCCAGGCCCAGAGGATCCATCTGAAAAGCCAGACGTGTCGGTGGTCTTGTGCATGTTAACACTGTGAAGAAAGGGGTAAGTCTCTCAGAGACCTGGCTGTCATATCGTCTGAATCTAATTAAGTCTCATTAAAATCAAACAGTAAAGATACGAAAGCCTAAAGTTTCTATATATGAAGTAGAGCAAAGCATACATTTGAAAGCACCAGAAGATGCAAGATAAGAAAATATGGTTGCCTTTGATTTAAATGGCACCGACCTATTATGCAGAGCAGCTGCTGATTTAAATGTCAGAACCTTTACCTAATAAAGGTAAACAAAACAAGCGGCTTTGTAACATGAGGCTGCTGATATTTGTCTCAGTGTTTGATGTGATTTGCTATTATAAAAAAAAATCAAAGACTTAAGCCTGTCCTACACTAGTAGAACTTTGGATAAAAATTTTCATTTTCAGAATGTTCATTTAATTTCCTAGTAGTTAGTGGGGTCAAATTGACATTCGTTTTTGACCTTAATGATGAGAATTCATTAAAATGGAGAAATGTGGATTTTTTTTTTTTAAGGCACCACGCAGACTAGTTATGAAATCTTAAAATGTCAATTTATTTCAATATACTTGTCAAATTTGTTTATTGTTTTGTTCATATAATATAAAAACAAGCAACGACCAGCATATATAATGGTACATCGATGGTTCGGTAAGCATCCAATCACAACAATTTTGAAAATGGCAGTAGGATTTATTAGTACATCAGCAAACTACACTAGGAGTTTATTTCAATATCCATAAAAACACAAAGGCATATGATCAACAATTGCTGCACTAAGCAAGACACTACTAATTTGTTTGTAGTATGTAGGGGGTGAAAGGAGTATGTCTTTTCATGGATAATTTGGGAATTCTTTGAAATAGATTTGAATAATGATGTTTAATCATTTATTTAAATGTATTGTGTTAGGTAAGCTATGAATTGACTGGATATCATTTACTGTATTAACTTATGGTACATTCTTCCTTTGTAGTACCAGTCCTATGTAAAGGGGTTCCCTTGTACTCCTTGATGGATCCTATGATACAGATGAAAATACTGGTCAAAATACCTGCTAATGGGTCAATAGGGTAGTAATATGGTGTTACTATTTTTTCCAGTTCATTACTATTTATCACTTTTCCGTACTATCACTTCTCCTGCCTTTAAAAATTGATAATTAGGATCAATTATTTGTGTTACCATAGTGTTACCCTCTGTAAATCCCAGCATGGGCCTCTGGCCCCATGGATGCTCCTGTACCTGTCACAGAGAGGGAGTACGATTGACCGCACCACTGATGAGGAACTTGGTGGACAGACAGCTTGCATACTTGTAAAATATTGCATGGTAAAAATACAGTTACAATTGCTATAAACATATTAAATATACAAATGTTCTGCAATAGATGGTAGTTTTTTTCCTTACCTGGTATTCTGTGATTTGCTATAGGTCTTACCTCCATTGAAACTCCTGATGAAGAAGTATTAGCAAACTGCAAAACATGTTGAGACAGGCCTGCCGCAATTTCACTGTGGAACCGGCACCTGGACAAATCTTCAAATATTCATGTAAAGAACTGTAATATCCATATTTTTTTGTAATTCTTTTTATTTTGTATGAAAAAGACTGAACAGCCTCATTACAGGTATCTGAATGTATGGAAAGGTACACAGGTCAAGCTGTTAAGCACAACATCTGTCTAAAGGTGGAACAGCATGAGAATGACAATACATAGGTTCATCCTAACTTAAACAGAGAGCTACAGTTCTACTCCCAGAACATTACCAGGGGAACAGCACAGTCTATATGCTCATGCACATTCCTCCTGTAAGCTAATGATACAGTTTCAAACCTCCAATTTGGTAAGGCATCATCGCACATGCTGACTAGCATGCGTAAAATCCTGGCAAATATAACACATATACAGAGAAAAAAGAATGAAGGCAGGAAGAAACAAAACCACAGAAGCAAAAAATAAAAAAAGGGGGGGGGACGGGTAAGAAAAGGAAGTTCACAAAGGGGGAGGGGGGAGGAAACAGAGGGGGGGTTCCAGCCCCCCCAACCCCTGGGACCCAAGGCAGACAAGGAGGCCAACCCATCCGGGAAGGGCGGCAACCATGGACTAGGCTGCAGACACCTACGAAGTATAGGCGTCCCTGAACACAAAGTAGTCCCAAGGCCTCCAGGTTTCCCTGTAGGCCTCCTCTGTATTGTATAGAGAAGCTGTAAGTTCCTCCATATCCCTGAGGGTGTTAACCCTGGCAAGCCACTGAGCCTTCGTGGGGCGGTCCGGATCCCTCCACCGGAGTGGAATGCATGCTTTTGCTGCATTCAAGAGCTGCATAGTCAGTGAGGCTTTATATTTTTTGACTGGTCTCTCCGTCAAGTGCAGCAGGCGCGCAGCGGGGTTGGCGTGCAGGTCCACAGCCGTAAGTTGTTTGATGATGTCTATAACATCTCGCCAGAACTGCTGGAGTTTGAGGCAATCCCAGAAAATGTGGACCATGGCCCCCCTCTCCCTGCCACACCACCAGCAGGAGTCCGTAACCTGCGGGAAGATAGTGTGTAGATGAGAGGGTATCCTGTACCACCGGGTAAGGATCTTATGTAATATCCATATGACATGATTGCTGGGCAGTAATACTAAGGTGAGGCCTAATTCATGGAGGAGTTGTGCTGTTGTAATACTTGTGCATGCCCAGCTTTACATTAGTCATTAAAGAAGAATTCAGGAATGGATATTTTACACATAGTTATGTCGGTCCAGCTTGGACCGATGTACCTATGCATGTACCATTTCACTTACCGGCCAGCAACTGAATCAAATTGACCCTAACAGTTCACATTAAAAATATAAGTTTTAGTCACATGCATTTGCAAATATATGTGTAAGCTGCAGTGGCCACATCAACACATCCCAATGTACTGCAGTCCTAACTCTATAATTTTGAGAGTCTCCTAGCCCTTGCTGGGTGTCCAGTGTGCCCCTATACCTGGAGGCTGGATTCACACCTATGCATTTTTAGTGCTTTTTGCATTTTGCAGATTTGCACTACAGAATGTGTTCCATAGGAAACCATGTTAAATGGACAGTAGTGCAAATCTGCAAAATGCAAAAAGCACTAAAAATGCATAGGTGTGAATCCAGCCTTAAAGAGGGGTGGACTCCCTCCAGGCACACCTGTCCTTAATCTATCCACTGCTATATGTGCTCCCATTTAGGAGACCCTCAGAATTATAGAGTTAGGACTGTAGTACACTGAGGTACCTTGATGTGGCCACTGCAGCTTACACATACATTTGCAAATGTGTGAGACTAAACCCTTGTTTTTAACGTGAACTGTTAGACAAGGTTGATTCAGTTTTGTTGCAGGGTGGCTGGTAAGTGAGCTGGGAGTTTTTGTTTGTTTTTGATGTGCATTGCCCTTCCATGTGCTCCTTGCTGCAAAGGCTAGTTATAGCTTGGGGTGGTTGCCATTTGTTTGTATAGTTGGTGAATTGGTGCGGGGCGGCATGGGATACCTTCTGCCATTGTGCCCTTGCTGAGTGTCCTATGCATCCCTGTACCTTTAAGGAGGGGTAGGTTCCCTCCAGGCACACCTGCCCTTAATCTATTCACAGCTATATGTGCTCCCATTTGGGAGGCTCTCAAAATTATAGAGTTAGGACTGCAGTACACTGTAGTTCCACGACATGACCACTGGCACTTCAGCTTACACATATATTTGCAAATGTGTGTGACCCCTTGTTTTTAATATGAACTGTTAGACAGGGTCAATTTGGTTTTGTTGCAGGCTGCCTGGTAAGTGAGCTGAGAATTTTTGTTTGTTTTTGATGTGCATTGCCCTTCCATGTGCTCCTTGCTGCAAAGGCTAGTTATAGCTTGGGGTGGTTGCCTGTTTGTTCATATGTAAATACTGTATCTGGCCGATTTCCCTGGAAGCTGGAAATCACTGAAGTGGAAATAGCTACTCCAGTGATCTCCATTTGCTTCCAGGTCCTTCACCAAGCAGCTGCCCTGCTGCATTGTGAACATAGGAGGTTGGCCGCTCAGTACGGGCACCATTCAGAGAATGCTTTGCATTTTCTGAATGAATGGAAAGCATTCTCTGATTGGATAAGCTGGAGAAGTGGAGCAGGGACATCAAGATCGCCACCTCATCCAATTACAGAATGCTTTGCACGGTGTAGGAATTACAACAGTTTGTATATGTGCCTCCCACTTTTTAAGGGACCAAAAGTAATGGGACAGATTAACAATCATAAATCAAACTTTCACTTTTTAATACTTGGTTGCAAATCCTTTGCAGTCAATTACAGCCTGAAGTCTGGAACGCATAGACATCACCAGACGCTGGGTTTCATCCCTGGTGATGCTCTGCTAGGCCTCTACTGCAACTGTCTTCAGTTCTTGCTTGTTCTTGGAGCATATTCCCTTCAGTTTTGTCTTCAGCAAGTGAAATGCATGCTCAATCGGATTCAGGTCAGGTGATTGACGTGGCCATTGCATAACGTTTCACTTCTTTCCCTTAAAAAACTCTTTGTTTGCTTTCGCAGTATGCTTCGGGTCATTGTCCATCTGCACTGTGAAGCGCCATCCAATGAGTTCTGAAGCATTTGGCCGAATATGAGCAGATAATATTGCCCAAAACACTTCAGAATTCATCCTGCTGCTTTTGTCAGCAGTCACATCATCAATAAATACAAGAGAACCAGTTCCATTGGCAGCCATACATGCCCACGCCATGACACTACCACCACCATGCTTCACTGATGAGGTGGTATGCTTTGGATCATGAGCAGTTCCTTTCCTTCTCCATACTCTACTCTTCCCATCACTCTGGTACAAGTTGATCTTGGTCTCATCTGTCCATAGGATGTTGTTCCAGAACTGTGAAGGCTTTTTTAGATGTTGTTTGGCAAACTCTAATCTGGCCTTCCTGTTTTTGAGGCTCACCAATGGTTTACATCTTGTGGTAAACCCTCTGTATTCACTCTGGTGAAGTCTTCTCTTGATTGTTGACTTTGACACACATGCACCTACCTTGTGGAGAGTGTTCTTGATCTGGCCAATTGTTGTGAAGGGTATTTTCTTCACCAGGGAAAGAATTCTTCGGTAATCCACCACAGTTGTTTTCCGTGGTCTTCCGGGTCTTTTGGTGTTGCTGAGCTCACTGGTGCGTTCTTTCTTTTTAAGGATGTTCCACACAGTTGATTTGGCCACACTTAATGTTTTTGCTATCTCTCTGATGGGTTTGTTTTGTTTTTTAAGCCTTATGATGGCTTGCTTCACTGATAGTGACAGCTCTTTGGATCTCATATTGAGAGTTGACAGCAACAGATTCCAAATACAAATATAACACTTGAAATGAACTCTGGACCTTTTATCTGCTCCTTGTAAATGGGATAATGGGGAATAACACACACCTGGCCATGGAACAACTGAGCAGCCAATTGTCCCATTACTTTTGGTCCCTTAAAAGTGGGAGGCGCATATACAAACTGTTGTAATTCCTACACCGTTCACCTGATTTGGATGTAAATACCCTCAAATTAAAGCTGAAAGTCTGCAGTTAAAACACATCTTGTTTGTTTCATTGCAAATCCATTGTGGTGGTGTATAGAGCCAAAAAGATTAGAATTGTGTCGATGTCCCAATTTTTATGGACCTGACTGTATAAAATATCCATACCTGGTATTCATCCTTAGGGGGTAATTAACTTAAACTTTATTTACTATCTCAATATGGTGAATATCCACATTTTTTGTTTATATCAAGCATCATTTATTACTGGGTGAAAACAAAAAGCAAAGGACATGGTAATTGAATAGTTTGATTGAAGGAATACTAGGCACAAAAGGAGAGGCTTATTGGCTCTCTGCCAATTTGATTGCCAGTATACCGCTACTGTAATCATTTCTTTCACAGTAATGATAATCAGACATCTGATTTATCAAAACACAGTCAGCAGGGGGCACAGAGGGTCTTACTTTAATAAGATGGAAACACATTGGCATGCTGTAAGGCACAACAATCATTTATTCACTCTCAGTATTGCATTGTAATTAAATGAAGTAAATATCTAATGCAGTGGCAGATATAATTAGGGCAGTTCAGGTGGCAGCTTATAAATACATGCTGAGCATTCTTCCCACATAATTGCTTGACGGACGCCCAATACCCATTTCATTGTTTCATTAGTAAACATCTTCCTTTATGATGGCAAACTTCTTAGAATTCTATTCTTGTTCTATAATTATGGCCACTGCATGGTATCACTGCCCTTGTTCTTTCCTGTATCTATGAAAGCTACACAGTAGCACTTCTTTTGTTCTGAATTTCCAGCACTCATCCTCAGTATTTGTTCATATTATGTATGGATAGAGTTTAGATCACCAATATCTTCTGAACCCTGTGCCAAGTGGCTGTCCCAATGCATACTAAGATCAGGGGGTCATTTGTTCTGAACCACCACCATTCATAGAATTCCCCTGTATTTTTTCAATGAATATAAGGTATTCTCTAATTGGACAGGGTAGAAAGAAGGAACAGTGATGTCACAATCTCCAACTGGTCCAATCAGAGAACAGCTTGTATCCACTGAAAAAAATAGAAGCTGTTCTGTGAATGGTGGAGGTGCCAAGTTACCGACCCCTTTGACCATTATGCAGTGGGGAAGCCACTTGGTACAGGACCTGGATGATTTTGGCAATCACTATAATAATGAAGACTAATACAGTGATTTCTAGCTTCTCAGGAAGTCACATAGGTATGAAATACGCATGCTTACATTGGTCCAAGCTGTAATAAAGATCATACCTGCAGTACAGCTTTAAGCGAAGCCCTCCCTTTAGCCCCCACCACAGTGTATCCAGCAGTGTTAAATACTTAAAGCAGTATTAAATCCAAAATCAAAAATGTAAATGTAATATATAGCATCTTACCAATCATTAGATGTGGTGGTTGCATTCGTTTTACTTTTTTAGGCTTTATGGCTTGATTCACACCTATGCATTTTTAGTGCTTTTTGCATTTTGCAGATTTGCACTGCAGAATGTTCCATAGGAAACCATGTTAAATGGACTGCAGTGCAAATCTGCAAAATGCAAAAAGCCCTAAAAATGCATAGGTGTGAATCCAGCCTTAGGCTCGATTTACATCAATGCATTTTGCTTTTTGCCGTTTTTCACTGCTTTTTGCTGTGCTTTCTGCGTTTTTTTAGCGCGTATATCCGCTGAGCGGATGAGGAGGTGGTAGAGGAGGAGGAAGCACAGTAGGAGGAGGAGGCAACAGGAGGCAAAGAAAAATGCCATGCAATCCTCAGTGGCGGAAGGACATGCACCAAATGGCTAGCCGCCTCAGGCCCACCCGCCAGTACATTTGCCCAGTGTGCAGTTAGCGAGATATAGCGTCCCTGCCCGTGCTTCCTGGTCCATGTATCAGTGGTTATGTGGACCTTGCCACTGATGGCGTTGCGCAGTGCACACTTGATCTTGTCCCCGACTTGTTTGTGCAGGGAAGGGATGGCTCGTCTGCAAAAGTAGTGGCGGCTGGGAACCACATACTGTGGGACAGCCACCGCCATCAGGTTTTTAAAACTGTCCATGTCCACCAGACGGAATGACAGCATTTCAAAGGCCAGGAATGTGGAAATGCTGGCATTCAGGGCCAGGAATCTCAGGTGGGTGGGGGGTACTTCCTCTTTCTCTCCAGTGTTTGGGAGATGGAGAGCTGTAAGCTTCAATGGGACCGTGTGGAAAAGCTTGGGGATGGTGGCGGACATGGTTGTGTTGCTCTCACATGCTCTGTTTGCTGGGTGGCAAGTGACACTGTCACTGTAGAGGTGGAGGAAGAGGCCGAGGCAGCAGCAGAAGAGAAAGCAGGAGGAGGCCGAGACCTTTCTTGGATTTTGAGGTAATTATTCCAATGCAGCTTGTGCCTTGAATTTTGATGCCTGATCATGCAGGTTGTGGTCAGGTTTAGAAATGTATGCCTCGGCTCAGGCTATTATTGCACAGCTTGCAAACCACTCATGTCTTGTCGTCAGCACATTGTCTGAAGAACTGCCACGCGGGGTAATGCCTTTGAGCTGCCTTTGGTGTGCTAGGTCCCTGGGTGCGGTGGGTAGTAGCAGGCCTACTGTCTAGGGGACGCTCGCTCCGCTTTTGCAACCTGCTTCCTCTTTTGCTGTGCTGGTGCCTCTGTGCGACCACCACCTCTTCCTCCAAACTGCACACGTCACTCGCATGACCCTCATTCCATGTGGGGTCTAGGACCTCATCATCCTCCTCCACATCATCTTCCACCCACCCTTCACCACTGCCCTCCTTGTCAGCCTGCACACTGAGGAAAGCTGCAGCAGTTGGCACCTGTGTTTCGACATCATCAGAGACGTGCTGCGCTGATGTTTCCATGTCCTCATCCTGCAACAGAAGTGGTTGGGCATCGGTGCACTCAATGTCTTCCACTTCTGGGGCAGGGCTATGTGGATGGCCAACGGAAAGCACACCAGGAGAGTCATCAAAAGCATAAGAGTCTGTTACATGACTTGGGGCTCAGACTGCTTGGCTAATTTACAAGGGGCTGAGGTGAAAGACAGATGGCCATGGGGTTCAGGTGCCAACTCTGAGCTTTCATCAAGGGACCGGGAGGGAGACAATGTGAAGGAACTGGAGGCATTGTCAGCCACCCAATCTACTATCGCCTGTACTTGTTCTGGCCTCACCATTCGGCATTTGGGTCTAACATATAATGTTGAAGGTTCTGTCGGCTACTCACACCTGAGGAAGGTGTTTCATTTGTGCATGTAGCTGGCACAGATCGACCACGTCCTTTCCTTCCAACAGGAGCTTCACCAACACCACCAACACCAGCAGCACCAGCAGCACCACGACCACATCCCTTATTTGACACTCTCCTCATTCTGCCCGCAAATGCACTATGTAGCACTATTTAAGTATTTATTAATACAAAAAAAAATGAATAATAAAGTCTTCTTCTTCGACAGGAGCAGCAGGAACCTCTCCCTATAGAACTAGGAGATGATTTTAGAACAATAATCTGTCCCTTACAGCACCAGCAGGAACCTCTCCCTTTAGAATTAGGAGATAATTATAGAACAATAATCTGTCCCTTACAGCAACAGCAGGAACCTGATCCTATAGGAGTAGGCGATGATTTTAGAACAATAATCTGTCCCTTACTGCAACGGCAGAAACCTCTCCCTTTAGAACTAGGAGATGATTATAGAACAATAATCTGTCCCTTACAGCAACAGCAGGAACCTGACCCTATAGGAGTAGGCGATGATTTTAGAACAATAATCTGTCCCTTACAGCAACAGCAGGAACCTCTCCCTTTAGAACTAGGAGATGATTGTAGAACAATAATCTGTCCTTTACAGCAACAGCAGGAACTTGACCCTATAGGAGTAGGCGATGATTTTAGAACAATAATCTGTCCCTTACAGCAACAGCAGGAACCTGACCCTATAGAACTAGGCGATGATTTTAGAACAATAATCTGTCCCTCTAAGCAGTAGACTCTACCTAGTCCAGTCAGATCGTTCTGTAATGCAGGATGAGATCTGCAATCTGTCCATCAAAGCCGTAGTAGTAGTAATCTCTACCTAATCTTCCTTTGAATGAACCAAAAAATATTTTTTACCTACTTTACCTACTCACATGGACTTTATTTCTGTCACTGAATTATATTCACAAATGTTTTATATTGTATAAGTGCAGCTCTGTTTTTTGTTTTTTCTATATTTTGTATGTACTATGTTTATATCACATGGTTGAGTTGCTGCTCAGCACAGGGTTCTACATAACTATTATTATTTAATGTTTTTTGGCATTAGCGCGTTTTCTGTACACTCATACAGTGTTAGATGCACTAGCAGATTTAGATGCACTAGCACATTGAAGCCAAGCTCCGGCTAATGTTTTATAAACTCACAGCAGCAGCATTTTTCCTTTGGGGATAAAGCTCTTATATAAATAAATAAAAGATGATCATTGTAAGCACCCCTGTCAGTGGTAAATATTTTGTCTCAACCCTCTAACTGCTACATATGTGGAATAATGTTCAAATGCTGGTTTTCAAGCAGGGCTGTTCAACAGAAGCTGATAATTAGACTGGATTCTGATGAACAGACAGCAGTACACATGTATTGAAAGTCGTTTGGTTCCTGCTGAACTGCACAACAAATGCAGTCATCACATCTGAGAATTGGTAAGCTGCAATATAATAAATGCTTTTCAGTTTAAAGTGGTAGTAAACCCTCCTATCATTTTCAGCCAAGGAAGCTGCCATCTTGGCCTCTATTTAATATCCAACTGCCGTGATGCTGCACATGTGATCAGCTATGACACCAGCCATTGGATGGTTTGACAGTTTGATTTAGAGCACAACCAATGGGAGTGTTACATTTCCGGCACAAGCCGGAAATGTAACTGGTTTTTAAACTGTTAAATGGATGGGTTTACTACCGCTTTAACCACTTGACAACTGGGCACTTAAACCCCCTTCCTAACCAGACCAATTTTCAGCTTTCAGTGCTCTCACACTTTGAATGACAATTACTCAGTCATACTACACTGTACCCAAATGAAATTTTCGTCCTTTTTTTCACACAAATAGAGCTTTCTTTTGGTGGTATTTAATCACCACTGGGGTGTTTATTTTTTGAGCAATAAATGGAAAAATACCGAAAATTTTGTAAAAAAATGCATTTTTCTTTATTTCTGTTATAACATTTTGCAAATTAGTAATTTTTCTTCGTAAATTTTGGCCAAAATTTATACTGCAATATGTCTTTGGTAAAAATAACCCAAATTAGTGTATATTATTTGGTCTTTGTGAAAGTTATAGAGTCTACAATCTATGGT
>BLSH010108557.1:275103-286737 GCA_018402905.1 Glandirana rugosa
TAACTAAAATTTTGAAAAAAAAAATAACTATGTACAGAGGAACCCGTCCTGGGCCCAGGGGTATGTGAAAAATCCCGGTATTGTAACGTATACTTGGAAATTTTAATCTTGAAAACTAAAAAGTACAAACTAAAGGTATCTGAAATTACCACAAGCCTACAAGCTGGTTTGAAAAACAGACAAGACCACGCTTGGCTTGGCCCCCCACAAGCCGAGTAGGGATCAGTCATGTAGTCCACACTAGTTATGAGTCACTAACCGTGGTGGCGAACATCTGAGATATAACAAATTGGTGTATATTATTTGGTCTTTGTGAAGGTTATAGAGTCTACAAGCGGTGGTGCCAATCACTGAGTATTGATCACACCTGATGTACTGACTAGGGATGAGCCGAACACCCCCCGGTTCGGTTCGCACCAGAACAGACAAAAAGTTTGGTCGAACATCCGAACACCATTAAAGTCTATGGAAATCAAACATGAAAAATCAAAAGTTCTAATTTTAAAGGTTCATATGCAATGTTATGGCCCTAAAAAGTGTATGGGGACCCGGGTCCTGCCCAAGGAGACATGTATCAATAAAAAAAAAAGTTTTAAAATCAATAGTTTTTTCAGGAGCAGTGATTTTAATAATGCTTAAATTCCTTTAAATATTGTGCCTGGGGGGTGTCCTTAGTCTGTGTGTAAAAGGGCGCATCTCTGTGAGGTGTAGAACATAGCCAGAGCAAAATTACATTTCCATAGGAAAAATTGTCATTTAAAATTGGGGCAGTATTGTATTGGTGGTTCCCGGCAATATACAAAAAAATCGCTGAAAAAAAGTGCGTGGGGTCCCCCCCCCCAGTCCAAACCAGGCTCTTCGGGTCCGGTTTGGATATTAACCTGTTGAGATCCGCGCTATAGACGAAAGACGGCTACAGCGCGGATCTCAATCTTCGGGATGACGTCTATTGACGTCCTCCCCTTTGCATGCCCCCGGCGCGCATTTACAGGCGGAGCGCGTGCACGGCCGCCGCACTCTGCATGAGCGTGCACGCGGGTCGGGCGGACTCGATGTCCACTCCTGACCCGCGATCGCCTGCGGAGCTGCAGAACGGGGAACCGCCAATGTAAGCACGGCGGTTCTCCGTTCTGTAAGAGGGGGACAAGAGGATCTACTGAACACTGTCACTGGGATCAGTTAGATCTGTTATGTCCCTGCCAACCCATCCCCCCCACAGTTAGAACACACCCAGGGAACACTGTTAACCCCTTCACTGCCCCCTGCAGGTTAACCCCTTCACTTCCAATGACATTTACACAGTAATCAGTGGACATTTAAATTTCGGATCGCTGTATAAATGTCAATGGTCCCAAAAAAGTGTCAAAAATGTCCAACGTCCACCCCAATATCAAAGTCCCGATAAAAATCGCAGATCGCCGCCATTACCAGTAAAAAAAAAAAATAATAATCAAAACGCCATAAATCAATTCCCATAGTTTGTAGATGCGATAACGTTTGCGCAAACCAATCAATAAACACTGATTGCAATTTTTTTTACCAAAAATATGTAGAAGAATATAAATCGGCCAAAACCGATGAATAATTTTTTTTTTTATATTTTATTTTTGGATATTTATAAGAGCAAAAAGGAAAAAATATTGTTCTTTTTTCAAAATCGTGGCTCTTTGTTTGTTTATAGCGCAAAAAATAAAAACCGCAGAGGTGATCAGATACCACCAAAAGAAAGCTCTATTTGTGGGGAAAAAAGGACATCAATTTTGTTTGGGTACAACGTCGCACGACCGCGCAATTGTCATTCAAAATGCAACATCGCTGAAAGCCGAAAATTGGTCTGGGCAGGAGGGGGGTTTAAGTGCCCAATAAGGAAGAGGTTAAGGGGACCCTGCGCCAAATTTACAAAAATTGACGTGAGGTTCCCCCTAAAATACAAACCAGATCCTTATCCGAGCATGCAGCCCTGGCTGGTTAGGATGGGGGGAACGAGCGAGCGCCCCCCCTCCTGAACCGTACAAGGCTACATGCCCTCAACATGGGGAGTATTGGTGCTTTGGAGGAGGGGGGCTCTGACAAGAGCCTCTTCCCCAGAAGCCTGGCCGGTGCTTGTGGGGGTCTTCGGGCGGGGGGGCTTATCGGAATCTGGAAGCCCTCTTTAATAAGGGGGCCCCTAGATCCCGGCCCCCCCATGTGAATAGGTTTGGGGTACATTGTACCCCTACCCATTCACCAAAAAAACGAGCGTAGTGGTAAAAAAAAAAGAGGCAGTTTTTGACAAGTCCTTTATTGTGTAAAATAGAAGAAGATGAAGATTGAAGATGAAGAGAGGAAGCAAGAAGACTAAAAGAAGAAGCAGAAGACCAGAAAAAGGACTGGGCCAGGAGAAGATGGAGGAAGAAAGAAGAAAAGAGCTATTTTACAAAATAAAGGACTTGTCAAAAACAGCCTCTTGTTTTTTTTTTACACTACACTCCTTTTTTGGTGAATGGGTAGGGGTACCCCATACCTATTCACATGGGGGGGTCGGGATCTGGGGGCCCCCTTATTAAATGGGGCTTCCAGATTCTGATAAGCCCCCTGCCCGCAGACCCCCACAACCACCGGCCAGGGTTGTGGGGATGAGGCCCTTCTCCCCATCCACAAGGTACTTTGGGGGCGACCTCAAAGCATCCTCCCCATGCTGAGGGCATGTGGCCTGGTATGGTTTGGAGGGGGGTGCTTGCTCATCCCCACCCCCTCCTGCCATGCCAGGGCTGCGTGCTCAGATAAGGGTCTGGTTTGGATTTATTTTTAAATTTCGCACAGGGTTCCCCTTACAATCCATACCAAACCTGAAGGGCCTAGTTTGGATTTTGGGTGGAACCCCACGTCATTTTTTATTCCTTTTGGCCCCGGCCCTGCTGTTGTAAATTAGTTAAAAAATTGTGATAAAATCCCCCAGTCAAACAGGTGGCGAAAAATTGGGCCTTGGGTGCTGGCTGTGCCAGAACACTGTAACCCCTTGCAGTTACTCTTGTTGGATGGAGGAACTGGGCCTGATGTTGTAAATTAGTTTACAAATTGTGATGAAAGCCCCCAGTCAAACAGGTGGCGAAAAATTGGGCCTTGGGTGCTGGCGGTGCCAGAACACTGTAACCCGCTGCAGTTACTCTTGTTGGACGGAGGAACTGGGACTGATGTAAATTAGTTAAAAAATTGTGACGAAATCCCTCAGTCAAACAGGGGGCAAAAAATTGGGCCTTGGGTGCTTGCGGTGCCAGAACACTGTAACCTCTTGCAGTTACTCTTGCTGGGCGCAGGAATGGGACCTGCTGTTGTAAATTAGTTTAACCTCTTAAGCCCCAGAGCCCTTTTTTACACTTCTTGTTTACAAGTTAAAATCATTTTTTTTTGCTAGAAAATTACTTATAACCCCCAAACATTATATATATTTTTTCAAACACCCTAGAGAATAAAATGGCGATCGTTGCAATACTATTTGTCACACGGTATTTGCGCAGCAGTCTTTCAAGTGCATTTTTTTGAAAAAAATTGTGTTTTTGAGTTAAAAAATAAGACAACTGTAAAGTTAGTGCAATTTTTGTATACTGTGAAAAAAGATGTTACGCTGAGACTGAGTAAATAGATACCATACATGTTACGTTTGAAAATTGCACTCACAATTCTTTGCAAAATGAAGATTTTTTTTTCTTTTTTCTTTTTCACAAAATTGTGATATGCTAACAGGTTATTTCTCACACCCAGCATATGCATACCACAAATTACACCCCAAAACACATTCTACTACTCCTGAGTATGGCAATACCACATGTGTGAGACTTTTACATACAGAGGCCCAACATGCAGGGAGCACCGTCAGGTGTTCTAGGGGCATACATTTCAAATCTAATTTGACTACCTTTTACACTATTGTGAGGCACTGTGGTGGCATAGATAGGCACTGTAGTGGGACAGATGGGCAGTGTAGTGGCACGGATGAGCAGTGTAGTGTCATGGATGGGCACTGGGAGAACCATCGCGTTCTAGGAGCATAAATTACACATATCATTTCTTGACTACCTCTTGCACTTTTGAAACGCCCAAAAAATGACCCCATTTTGGAAAGCAAACACCCCAACATATATTCTAGGAGGCATAATGAGTCTTTATAACATGTAATTTTTTCCATAAGTTTTTGGAAAATGTGGAAAGAAAATGAAAATGCATTTTTTTACACAAAGTTGTCCATTTATACAATATTTCTAACACACAGCATGTACCTAGCAAAAATGACACCCCAGAAAATATTCTACTACTCTTCCCGAGTATGATGATACCACATGTGTGACACTTTTACACAGCCTGGCCACATACAGAGGCCCAACATGCAGGGAGCACCGTCAGGTGTTCTAGGGGCATACATTTCAAATCTAATTTGACTACCTTTTACACTATTGTGAGGCACTGTGGTGGCATGGATAGGCACTGCAGTGGGACAGATGGGCAGTGTAGTGGCACGGATGAGCAGTGTAGTGGCATGGATGGGCACTGTAGTGGCATGGATGGGCACTGTAGTGGCACAGATGGGCACTGTAGTGGCATGGATGTGTCACGGATGAGAACTGATGTGGTATGGATGAGCATGAATGAGGCACAAATGAGCCATGGTTGAGCCGTGGATGGGGATGGATGAGTATGGATGGGGATGACTGAGCATGGATGGGGATGACTGAGCATGGATGGGATGACTGAGCATGGATGGGGATGACTGAGCACGAATGAGGATGGATGAGCGCGGAAGAGGATGACTCAGCATGGCAGAGGATGACTGAGCACAGATGGGAATGACTGAGCACGGATGGGGATGACTGAGCATGGATGGGGATGTTTGATCACAGATGGGGATGGATGAGCATGGATGGAGATGGATGAGCATAGATTGGGATGGATGGGGATGAATGAGCACGGATGAGGATTACTGAGCAAAGATTAGGATGACTGAGCACGGATAGGTATGGATGAGCATGGATGGGGATGACTGAGCATGGATGGGTGGGTGAGCATGGCTGGGTGGGTGAGCATGGATGGATGGATGGGGCTGGGTGGGTGAGCATGGATGGCTGGGTGGGTGAGCATGGATGGATGGCTGGGTGAGCATGGAAGGATGGCTGGGTGAGCATGGATGGATGGCTGGATGAGCATGAATGGATAGCTGGGTGAGCACGGCTGGGTGGGTGAGCATGGCTGGGTGAGCACAGCTGGGTGAGCATGGATGGATGGCTGGGTGAGGATGGATGGCTGGGTGAGCATGGCTGGGTGGATAAGCACAGATGGATGGATGGGTGAGCATGGCTGCATGAGCATGACTGGGTAGGTGAGCATGGATGGATGGGTGAGCATGGCTGGGTGGGTAGGCATGGATGGATAGCTGGGTGAGCATGGATGGATTGCTGGGTGAGCATGGATGGGTGGATGAGCATGCATGGCTGGATGGGTGAGCATGGATGGGGTGAGGATGGCTGGGTGGAAGAGAATGGAAGGTCGCCTGGATGAAGATGCCTGGCTGGGTGAGGCTGGATGGATGGATTGTGGGGAGGCAGCCTGTCACATAGCAGCGCTGTGGGCACTACACATCCTTCCCACAGCGCTGCAGCATCTGCTCTCTCCCCCCTCTCCTCACACACTGCACTGATCTGTGCAGAGAGGGGAGAGAAAAGCTGGCACTTCCGCCAGCTTGTTTACATGTGATTGCTCTGTCATTTGATGGAGCGATCACGTGGTAAAAGACCACTGTGAGCGGCCATACACCACGATCCGTTGAAGCAATGGATGTTCGAAGCGCGCTCATGGGAGGACGTCATTGTACGCCCTCCCGGGGTTAAACAACCGCCCTGTAGCCGTCATTTGACTATAGGGCGGTTGTTAACTGGTTAAGAGTTAGACCCCATACACACTATTAGATTTTCTGCAGATTTTTGACTTCAGATTTACCAAAACCATATAATATGAGGTCAAACCTTAAGATTTTCAATTTGCATGCAATCAGGCAGGTCCTTACACTACATGGTTTTGATAAATCTGAAGGAAGTCTGACAACAAAAGTTGGATAGTGTGTATGGGGTCTAATAAAACCTAAAACAAACAGCATTGACCCCTCTTTGCTATTTTGTTTTCCTTTTTTTTTTTTCTACAAAATGGAACATTTTTTTTTCTCTATACCTAATGATACCAACATTAGCTATCATATAAGCAAACATGGGCAACAGCAAATATAGTTACATTTTTTCCTTAAAAAAGAGATGTACCCTTATGTTTGTCTAACCTGCATAAGGTAGTATTTGAGGACAAAATATACAAAAGATATATAAAAGGGGTTCCACTTTCTAAGAAAAAAAACCAAACAATTGCCATGTGTGGCAACACAAAGGAGTAAAATATTTTTTTTTTAAGTCAGGCACTCATCTTTCTGAGAACAATGAAAATACATCGACCCACCTTCAAACAGAATGAAGCATTGCATCACTTACTGATAACATGAATCATTGCACATACACTGAATGAATCCTTCCCCTCTCTGCCGATCCCTGAATTGTCTTCTGCTCACTCAACAAGTAAAATTCAAAACGCTGACAACAACCTACAATAGGGTGACCAGACGCCCTCGGTTTCAGGGGACAGTCCCCGAATTGAGGACACTGTCCCCGGACCAAATCTGTCCCTGGTTTTGTCCCCTGATTGGATTTGAACAGGGCCCAAAGCCATTTCAAAGACAGTCAGTGCAGAATTTAAAAAAAATCTGAATTACACCCCCACCCTGCTGCTCCTACTAGCTTGGGGGGGGTTTAGTTCTCGCTCGCATGTTCTTCTGCCTTGGCTCAAGTCCCAGCCTGCCGCCTGCCTGCCTATCTCCTTGCCTTCCCCAGCAGAGTGATTTTCCTCTGCTCAGTTCCGCTCCCCCACCCAGTAGTAGCCAGGACCCGAAGAGAGGCTGTGAGGTGGGCAGTGATGGTGACAGGAAGAGAAAGGCAGCTGAACTCAGCTGACAGTGTCCAGCAGCAGGAACAGAAGGGAATCGGATCTGATCGTGGGGCTGCCAGTCCCTTCAAGGCTTTAACACAGATGTGCTTTGGGGGTGTCTGTGAATAGGCTACATTGCACTGTGTCTGTCTCTCTGGCATAATGGATGGTTTCATAACTCACAGGCAGCAGGCACTCTAGCATGGCTTTGGCTGGCATTGCACTGCCACAGTGTGTCACATAACATGGCTGTTGGGACAGGGATCTGTGCCTTCCCTTAGTATAAGCCTCTCCCCCACAGTGAGACAACACTTATTAGGCACACATTTACCCCTTTGATTGCCCTAGATGTTAACCCCATCCCAGCCAGTGTCATTAGTACAGTGACAGTGTATATTTTTAGCACTGATCACTTTATTAGTGTCACTGGTTCCCACAAAGTGTCACTTAGTGTCCGAAGTCGCTGATTGCTGCCATTACTAGTAAAAATAAAATATGTCCCCAGATTTCATTTTAAGAATCTAGTCACCTTAACCTACAAATCCATCCACAACTCATTGATCGTGATCTGCCCATCAACCGCAGCCAGGTGATTGCGGACTCTGGTCTAAACTGCTCCTCCCCAGCGCTGTCATAGTGAGAGCTGGGCGGAGCAGGGTGAAAAGTCCCGGAGCAGGGAATGAGAGAGCCGGATGGGAGGAGCAGGGAAGCAGAGAGTCAGGCGGGAGGAGCAGGGAAGGAGAGGGCTGTATGGGAGGAGCAGGGAATAAGAGACCGGACTGGAGGAGCAGGGAAGGAGAGAGCTGTGTGTAGCAGGGAAGGAGAGGGCCAGGTGGAGCAGGGGGAGGAGAGAACTGGGTGGAACTGGGGAGGAGAGAGGAAGATGGGAGGAGCACAGAAGGAGAGAGCCAGGCAGGGGAGGGCAGAGAAGGAGAGGGCCAGACGGGAGCAGTAGGGAATAAGGAATTAGAGACCAGATGGGAGGAGCAGGGAAGGAGAGAACTGGGTGGAGCAGAGGAGGAGAGGGACAAGCAAAGCAGGGAAGGAGAAAGCAAGGTGGAACAGGGGAGGAGAGAGGCCGATGGGAAGAACAGGGAAGGAGAGAACCGGGTAGGCGGGGCAGGGGAGGAGACTAGCTCTCGTACTGAGCTATCGCACCCAATGAAGCTGCAGGTGTGGGTTCACTGGAGGTGCTGCCAAGCCCCCGGATGTGCTTTCACCTTATGGCTTGACCTCCATTATGAAAGGTCAAACAAGCATGAACAGATAGATATCTGGGCTAACTCCTTCTTGGATACTCCCAAAGATAAGGGAGGCTCAGTGCCACTTGGGTTAATCAACCACTAAAAATAAACATTTGATCTCTGCCACGCTGTGTTTACCAGAGGCTGAAAGAAAATGAGATTTCATAGTGCTTACTGAAAAAAATGATTTTATTCAAAAGCAGATAAAATCTGTACTCACATTGAATAGGTAGATGAAAGCATGAACAAAAAACTGTGTACAATGCACTGCTGCAAGCCCAGGATCGCTCTCCCACTAGAAAGAATGCACAGGGATGGATCAGATATAAGCAGCCCTTGCAGTTGGTATTACACTCTCACACGTAATAACATTGCTTCTTTACCTTTTCTCACCTGGGCAGTATTGTTGTCCAGAGGTTCTCCAACAATCTGGACAATATATATGGCTATCCTCCTTCAGTCTATCATGAATGCTGTTGCCAGACATCAACATGGGAACAAGGCTCTTTGGGGTGTGGGGGGGCGTAGAGCCCCCCCCCCCATGTTGAGGGCATGTAGCCTCGGGTAGTTCAGGAGGGGGGGCTCGCTCGTCCCACCCCCTTTTCCTGACCTGCCAGTCTGCATGCTCGGAAAAGGGCCTGGTATGGACTGCGGGGGACTCCAAACTGTTTTTTTATTTTTTTTTAATCTGTATTGCCAGGAACTGGCAATACATTACAGAAGCTAGCAAGTTTAAATTACATTTTTTCATTTAGAAATATCATTATCGCTGCAGCATACATTGTACAGATGCGCCACATTACAGGCAGACTAAGGGGACCCCCACCCCCAGGCTTGATATTTAAAGGAAAATTTCATTTTTATTGTTTCACTTTAGGCATCATTAAAATCACTGCTCCTTTAAAAACGATTGTTTTAAAAACTTTTTTTTGCATTGATACATGTCCCCCAGGGCAATACCCAGGTCCCCATACACTTTTTATGGCAATAACTTGCATATAAGCCTTTAAAATGAGGACTTTTGATTTTTCACGTTCATGTCCCATAGGTTTTAAAAGAGTTTGCATGTTCGGTAGAACTTTTTGCCTGTTCGAGATGTTCTGGTGCAAACCGGGGGGGTGTTCGGCCCATCCCTACTCCTTACTGTCACCATAGGGGTACCCCCTGTACATCACCTTCATTCCCAAAACAGCACTATGCTCTGGGATACATTACAGGATTAAAGATGATCTCTAGGCAAAGAACGAAATACACAGATTAAATATACACATACAGTAGGAGCTCCTGCAGACAAAAAAAATTTTTGTCCATCCAGTTTTGAGATTTAAACAGCTTTGCTACACATCACAGTGCTGTCTAGTGGGGGAGGGGGTCCTGATGTTTCTCTGTTGCAGTCATGCAATATTTTATAAATTGTATCCCTACCATAGCCTGAGACTGTGCCAGCGGCGGCTGGTGCATATGGGGCGCTTGGGCCCAGCCCCCCTGCAGGAGGCGGCGGTACATTGACTTTTCTTTTTTTTTTTTTTTCTCGGCTCCTTGCTGTCAGCTGGTCAGCCATTAAAGTCTATCTGTGTGCACTGAACAAGCGCATACACATAGGCTGATTGGCCCCCTGAGCCATCAGAGCCAATGACTCTCTGTCATTGGATGCTGTTGGCGGGGGCAGGACTACGGTGGACGTGCTGGCTGTGTGATTACTCACACAGGTACAGCACTCTCCGGGACTTCTGAGTAGACTGCCAGCATGCTCTCCGCTAGCGCTGCCTCTGCATCTCTCAGCCAGCATTCCGTATGACGATCTTTGCAACACTGCCAGCCTAAGCCTGCCTATTAGATGGGGTAAGTGTGGGACTTGTCCTGACCTCAGGGGGGGGGCTGTTGAGGCTGGTGACTGTATACCCTACCTGGGGCCCTGTATACTGCTATCTGGGGCTCTGTATACTGCTACCTGGAACCCTGTATACCCTACCTGGCACCCTGTATACCCTACCTGGCACCCTGTATACTGCTGTCTGGCACCCTGTATACCCTACCTGGCACCCTGTATACTGCTACCTGCACTCTGTATACTGCTACCTGGCACCCTGTATACCCTACCTGGCTCCCTGTATACTGCTATCTGGCACCCTGTATACCCTATCTGGCACCCTGTATACCCTACTTGGCACTCCTGCTACCTGGCACCCTGTATACCCTACCTGGCACCCTGTATACTGCTATCTGGCACCCTGTATACCCTACCTGGCACCCTGTATACTGCTACCTGGGGCTCTGTATACTGCTAGCTGGGACCCCTGTATACTGCTACCTTGCACCCTGTATACTGCTACCTGGGGCTCTGTATACCCTATCTGGGACCCCTGTATACTGCTTCCTGGCACCATGTATACTGCTACCTGGCACCCTATATAATGCTACCTGGGGCTCTGTATACTGCTACCTGGGGCTCTGTATACCCTATCTGGGACCCCTGTATACTGCTACCTGGCACCCTGTATACTGCTACCTGGGGCTCTGTATATTGCTACCTGGGGCTCTGTATACCATATCTGGGACCCCTGTATACTGCTTCCTGGCACCCTGTATACTGCTACCTGGCACCCTATATACTGCTACCTGGGGTTCTGTATACTGCTACCAGGGGCTCTGTATACCCTATCTGGGACCCCTGTATACTGCTATCTGGGAGCCCTGTATACTGCTATCTGGGAGCCCTGTATACTGCTACCTGGCACCCTGTATACTGCTACCTGGCACCCTATATACTGCTACCTGGAGCTCTGTATACCCTATCTGGGTGCCCTGTATACTGCTACCTGGCACCCTGTATATTGGTACCTGGGGCTCTGTATACCCTATCTGGGACCCCTGTATACTGCTATCTGGGACCCCTGTATACTGCTATCTGGGACCCTGTATACTGCTATCTGGGACCCTGTATACTGCTACCTGGGACCCTGTATACTGATATATGGTGGCTCTGTATACTGCTATATGGTGACTGTATACTGCTATATGGTGACTCTTTATACTGCTATATGGTGACTCTGTATACTGCTACCTGGCACCCTGTATACCCTACCTGGCTCCCTGTATACTGCTATCTGGCACCCTGTATACCCTATCTGGCACCCTGTATACCCTACTTGGCACTCTGTATACTGCTACCTGGGGCTCTGTATACTGCTACCTGGCACCCTGTATACCCTACCTGGCACCCTGTATACTGCTATCTGGCACCCTGTATACCCTACCTGGCACCCTGTATACTGCTACCTGCACTCTGTATACTGCTAGCTGGGACCCCTGTATACTGCTACCTTGCACCCTGTATACTGCTACCGGGGGCTCTGTATACCCTATCTGGGACCCCTGTATACTGCTTCCTGGCACC
>BLSH010108701.1:33436-44437 GCA_018402905.1 Glandirana rugosa
GGAGACGTGGGGGACGTTGAAAAGATCGTGGGGAAAAGGAGAGAGGCTAGTGTTGGAGTAGTCAAAGTGTGAGAGGGACAGAGGATGACGAGTGTTGCGGTTGGGTGTTTATCAATGGGCGTCCTTGGAAACGGTTGAGTTGGGAGGGGAAAAAGTGAGACGATGACTGATGGAAATACTACTTTAGTCAGGGGAGAGGACGGGTCTGAGTGTGAAACTGATGAGGTTGTGATCGGAGAGAGGAAAAGGGGTGCTAGAAAAGTTGCAGGGGGTGCAGAGGTGGGTGAATACAAGGTCAAGAGTGTTGCCACTGGAGTGAGTGGTGGTTTGTGTCCATTGTGTTAGGTTGAAGGAGGAGGTTAAATTGAGTAGTTGGGAAGTGGCTGAGGTTTTAGCATTGACTGGAATGTTAAAGTCCCCAAGGATGATTGCAGGTACTTCAGAGGAGAGGAAGTAGGGTAGCCATGCAGAGAAGTCGTCAAGGAAGCGTGACACAGGGCCGGGGGGTCGGTAAATGACTGCAACCCTCAAACGAACAGGAGAAAATAGGCGAATGCAGTGCACTTCAAAAGAACAGAGGGAAAGAGAGGGGGGTGTAGGAAGAACCTGGAAGGTGCTTTTTGGGGAGAGGAGAAGTCCAACACCTCCTGCTTTCTGTCCACTCAACCTGGGTGAGTGAGTCCAGAGGAGGCCACCATGGCACAGGGCCGCTGGAGACGCAGTGTCAGATTCCTGGAGCCAGGTTTCAGTAATTGCAAGGAAATTCAGGAACTTGGAAAGGAAAAGGTCATTGATGGAGGCAAGTTTGTTGGAGACAGAGCGGGCATTCCAGAGGGCACACATAAGAGGGGTGCTGACTCTTGGGGTCAGGGGAATTGAGGTAAGACAGCGGGAGTTATGGCTATTTTCATAGAAGCTAGACTGTCGCTGAGGAGGACCAGGGTTGAGGGCAATATCCCCAGACATGAGTAGTAGTAGGAGGGTGAGGGCAGTAATGTGGGAGTGTGACCTAGATGAGGGCCGGCGCTGCAGTGAAGTGGAGGTGGAGCTGTTGTGTTGGCTCAGAATGAGACGGAGGTGATAGGTGCAGTAGTATTGGGAGGGCAAGAGTGAGGGGGATATGTATAGGTTGTGTGGCGGTGAAGGGGGGTTAAGACGTGAGAGTTTGAGGAGAGAGGTTGTTACTGCAAAGAAGAAAAGTATGAGCATGTTGGAGGGTAGGGAGAGGGGAAAAGAGGAGTAGAAAATTAATTTGGAAATGTACAGACTTGAAAATAGATAGCTATTGTTTGTACTTGCCTTTAAAGTAGTTCCTTATTTAAAGTGCCGTTTTAAAAGTGCCCCTCACTTAAACACGCAGTGGCACTTTAACCAAGCAGTGCCCAGCCTATCCCCTCGCCAGATCATCATTAGTCATTGAGGTCAACATTGGATCATTCAGAGATCCTCACTGAACTTCTGGAGAGAGTTTGCTGCACTGAAAGTAAAGGGGCTGAATAATTTTGCACGCCCAATTTTTCAGTTTTTTATTTATTAAAAAAGTTTGAAATATCCAATAAATTTCGTTCCACTTAATGATTGTGTCCCACTTGTTGTTGATTCTTCACAAAAAATGACAGTTTTATATCTTTATGTTTGAAGCCTGAAATGTGGCAAAAGGTCGCAAAGTTCAAAGGGGGCCGAATACTTTCGCAAGGCACTGTATATATATATATATATAAAAACTTTCACCACCACTTTTGAGTGAATTTCCTGCTCACCTCCGCTGTAGATCCTCTTGGGTCAATTATCACTTCAATGATGTAAATATCTGTTGAACCTCATCAGCTGTGTTTCAAATAGATCCTGTGCAATCCACTCCATACACCATAGCTAATCACTTCTTCAAAGCAAATGAAAAAGAGGATTTCATCGCGCAAAATTGTAAAACCTTCCCTTTTTATTATTAAAACATCCGGGTACTCCGGTTTCCTCCCACACTCCAAAGACATGCTGGTAGGTAAATTAGATCCTGTCTAAATTGGCCTAGTATATGTATGAATGTGAGGTAGGGACCTTAGATTGTAAGCTCCTTGAGGGTAGGGACTGATGTGAATGTACAATATACATGTGAAGCACGGTGTAAATTGACAGCGCTATATAAGTACCTGAAATAAATAAAATAAATAAATAACTGTAAACATACACTCACATATTATGCATCTTGTACATAGCCCCAATATAATTTAAAAAGATGGCTGTCCTCCTCCCCATGTCTCCAAGTATACAAGTCAGCCGATTGTGCCGTCACCAGCTCCTCCCCAAGCTGATGATCTGTTCCAATGAGGTTCAACAGATATCTACATCATTGAAGTGATATTTGACCCAAGAGGGTCTAAAAGTGGAGGTGAGCAGGAAATTCACTTAAATGTCACGGTGAAACTTTTTTATATATATATATATATATATATATATATCATCACTGTTATGTATATCATTTTTTTTTTACCATTTTGAAACTGCATATGTAAGGTATGTCAAAATCAGGTACCCCATAAAAAACAAACTAATAAGTTTCACTTTTACTATAGTTCTGTTTATAAAGTAAAATGCATGGTATTTCTATTAAATCACAATTAGATGGCAGCATAGAGTTAAAAGTCTGAATGACAGAGAGCACAATTTATTGTAACACTGCTAAAATAGCAGGGGGAACCAAAAGACAGACCTTTGTTTCTTGTGGGAACAGAATAGCAGTTGCTGTCCTGTATCTCAGACTGAAGGTCATACTTTGTCATTGCAGGTAAGAGGGAACATATTTGGGGCCATAAACAGGGCAAAATTGATTAATTTACATTCATCTGATCAGTAAAGGCTGCTGTGGCTGCTGTGTGATTATATAACATATGCGGACGTTATTCCTGAATATGAGAATGTAATTATTATAGATATATCTGTGTATTGTTATGTAAGAACAGAATAGCAGTTGCTGTCCTGTATCTCAGACTGAAGGTCATGCTTTGCCATTGCAGAAACGTTTCAATAAAAGCACTTCTGGCTTCACCCAGCCCACTTCCTTCGCACATTGGTATTATTGCCCATACTTTCAGCATATGTGCAACAAAATTGGTGCCCAACGTGGGGACGGGTGAAGAAAATGAAAAGGTTCACAGGAGTGGAAAAGAGCTGTTACGCTGTCCATGGCAAAGCTGAGAGAAGATGAAGGGATTAACCGTTGCTGCACGGGAATCGTACACAAATGGATATAGAAAGGTTGCAAGACGAAATCAGTGGGCACCTGATTCACATGACAGTCGGTGATCTCATTGAGACTTGCCAGTTTATCAAGGCCTCCGAAGCTAGTATGGCGAAAGGGAAAACCATGCACCTACATGCGGATAGTCAGTGAGGTGATAGATGAATTGGTCAAGACTGAAAGTGAAGAGGCGGCGATCCAATTTCTCGAAGCAACTAAGAAATTATCAGTGAGCTAGAGAAGAAGAGGGACAATGCTGAAGCACCAAACATTAGTGAGAAAGACACTCGACAGGAACAGCAATTAGCCGATTTGAAACGACAATACCACACTATGCAGTAGAAGTTGCAGGAAACCTCCAGAATGATCGAGGAACAGATAAAAGAGCTGAGTACTAAAAGCAAGGACTCGAGTGACAGTCATCCACAACAAGAACCTATTCCAGTTACTCAGAGACTTCACCATGGTAACTTGGAAGAGGTGACCATCAGGAAGGACTTCAAGATTGCTGGTCAGATAGGTGAAAAGGAACAGAAAGACAAGCTGTCCTATACAAACCTTATGCACCAGATCGACATGGGATTACAAAATGGGTATCCCGAGTCCGAGATTGTGGAAGCTGTAGCAAAAACCATTAGTCCCCGCCTAAGTGTCAGAGGTATGCTGGAAATGAAGAATGGACTGACCCTAGTGCAACTTAGGAGAATCCTAAAAAGCCATTACAAGGAGGAAAGTGCTTCCGAACCGTACCAACAACTGATAAACATTTCACAGAATAGTAAGGAAACCCCTCAGAATTTCCTGTTCAGAGCTATTGAGTTGAAGGACCACCTGTTGTTTGTCTCACAAGGAGAAAGCTTGAATAAACACTTCAGGGCTGAGCTGATAAAAAAGAAATTCCTAAGGTCAGCTGGTACTAGACTGAGAAGTGACCACATCAAGTTCCAATTAAAGCAGTATTTAGACGATCCTTCCAGTCCAGATGATGTACTCATAGAGAAAGCAAATGAAGCCACAAATATGGGGATTGAAAGGGAACAGAAGCAAAAGAAAGATTAGCCCTGCCATTGGATGAAAGGGGAAAGAGTGTCAGTCCAATGTCTTACAGTGTCCTCAGGAACCAGATGTCCTGACAAGGACCACCGACAAAATATCTTGGCCCCCACCACAAGCAAGTAGCCCAACCATCCAACAGTTGTCAAAGAGCAACTCTGAACTGGAAAAGCTGATGCTTCACATGCAAAAAGAGATGATAAAGATGAAAACACTTCTCCAAGGTTCGAGAACGCAAAGAGATTGTATATTCAGAGGGCCTCAGGTAACAGTGAGCATGAGCAATGAATGTTGTCAATCTTGTAAAAGAACTGCCTGGGACCATTGCTTCAACCGTGGTCAATCTGGACATTTAGCAGAATACTGCAAAACGACCAGGCCTAACCAGTTAAATGGGAGAGGGTTGCTGTCAAGGGACCGACAGCAACCTGTGCTAGAAGGAACCTTGTGTCCCAAAGTGCAACTCTTGTCGGTAGCAAATCAACAAGCTCTCAAACCACCATCAGTGCCATGGCTGGAAGGGTGAACCCAGATCCCTTTAAAAGGATACTCAACCGCCCTAACCAAAGATTTGACCAGGTGGCTGAGGAAGTGCCAACTAACGTTGATGAGGTTACCATGAGACAAGGCCCAAAAAAGAGAGAGACAAGAAGCAGTGGGACTTTAATGGTGCTGATATACCCCCTAACTGAAAAGACAAAACTAACACATGGGATAAAAAATACAAAATTTAATAGGTATATGTTAAAACTGACAGTAAATTAGCTCCACCAGAAGAATGGGTATTAGACGTAATAAATTCATCAAAGTGACACCAAAAATATGACTATACATTCCCCTTTCTATACATTTTTTTGTTGATATACCAATTCATGGACAAAGATATATGGCCCAAAGACTTGACTTGCACAAAGAGCAAAAGATGAACTAAGGCCAAGGGTGAGATGGTCGGAAAATACATTTCCATGAATGGTTCAGTGATCCTGTCCTTTCTGACGCGTTTCGCCCTGAAAGGGCTTCCTTAGGGGACCATAGGAAGGATCAGGGTATATAGTCATTGAAAAGAGGGATTGAGCGTGTAAGTACAGAGGCTTTCAATATAGCTTAACAAAAGGACTTTCAGGTTGAGGGGCTGAGTGCGGTAACTCTGGACAGACTTGGTTGGATCTCTGATTCCTTGGTAAACCAAAACTTGCATAAACGTTACCATGAGACAAAACAGCAAGTTACTGAGTCTCATTGGAAAAAGGTGCCTTGCGAACTGTGGAATAGACGATACCCCTGTCCAGGCCCTATGGGATACTGGCTCTCAGGTTAGCATCATCAATGAGGGTTGGACACAGTGGGTTCTGCCACATACAGTACTCCAATCTTTTGAAGAATTGCTTGGGCCAGGTGTTCTCCTAGGAGAAGCTAATGAGACTGAGATTCCCTTCTCCAGGTGGATTGAGGTAGTTACCCAGCTCAGGTGAAACTGAAACAATCTGTGAGTGTGGCCACTCACTCAGTGACTCATCAGCCACAGACATCCAGACCAGGCCCGGAAGGCCGAGTAGATAACCTAAACAAGAGTCAGTCACCGGTAAGTGATGCTAATAGGGAACACTGGGACCCACCAGTGTCTATTGAACACCTACCGGAGAAGGATCAGCAGGTAGTCAAGACGATGTTAAGGGAGGAATGCAATGCCTTTGCCAAAGATGACTCTAATGTAGGGATGTATTCGTTCCCTGCAATTGCAGCTTTGCCTTAAAGACCACACACCTGTTAGGAGAACTTACATTCCTGTACCGAAACCACTGCACCAAGAAGTGAAAAATTACCTGCAGGATCTGCTGAACCGTGGATGGATTGCAGAGTCAAAATCTTCATACTCATCACCCATTGTGTGCGTAAGAGAGAAGGATGGTAGTTTAAGGCTGTGTTGCGACTACAGAGAATTGTACCAGAAGTCCACCCCCGACTGCCATCCAATCCCTAGGATCCAAGACATGCTGGAAAGCCTAGTTCATGGTTTTTGGCGCTAGACCAAGGGAAAGCCTACCATCAAGGATCTGTGGAAGAATCCATTCGACCACTGACTGCCTTCATGACATCTTGGGGTCTGTATGAGTGGATCCGAATACCCTTTGGCCTTAGCTCTGCACCAGCTGAATTTCAACACAGCATGGAAACCTGTTTAAGAGGACTGAGGGATGAGATTTGTCTGCCGAACCTACATGACAACCTGGTTCATAGCAGATCATTCCAAGAACATGTGGAGCATGTCCGGTTAGTACTGCAACTGTGTCAGCAACAAGAGTCAACAGGAGTTAACAACTAGAAAGTGTGAATTCTTCCGAAACAAAGTCAGATTCTTGGGCAAAGTCGTGTCCAAAGAAGGCCATTTCATGGATCCAGCAGACACTGTGCCTGTGCTGGCCTTGAAGGACAACCAGCCAAAGACTATTGGAGAACTCAGGAAATTGCTAGGATTCATTTCCAACTATCGCCCTTACGTCCAAAACTTTTCCAGAATTGCAAAACCCCTCTATGAATTACTGTCAGCGGATACAACTCCTGCCACAACATCAGCACTGACTAACCAGTGCAGGAAGAAGAAGAAGCCATCACCAAAGCTAAGAGGTCAACTACTCTCCCATCAGTCTATAGTCTGGACTGACCATCACCAGGTAGTGCTGAACTGGCTCATTGAGGTGTTAACTCATCCTCCAGTGATGGGTTACCCTGACTACAGCAAATCCTTTGTTTTGCACTGTGATGCCTTGCAAGAAGGACTAGGAGCTGTGTTGTATCAAGAGCAGGGCAAAAAGAACTATCACATGCATTCGTGGAAACTAGAGTTTCTAGCAATGAAGTGGGCCATAGGTGCTGGTTTCCAAGACTACCTATACTACTGTCCATCATTTGTAGTATATACTGACAATAACCCCCTAACGTATGTCTTCAGTATAGCTAAACTAAACGCAACAGGCCATCGATGGGTAGCAGAATTAGCTGACTTTAATTTCACCATAAAGTATCGAATCCAGGAAAGAGAAATGTGGATGTACTTTCGTGCATGCCATTAAGTCCTTAACAATACATGCAACAGTGTTCGCAAGAAGTGGACCCCAAAATCATCGTGTGCATAACCCAAGCACTTAATGTACATCAGAAGGAAGAAATGCCTTGGCTGTGTCCAATATCCATCGCCCATACAACATCAACAATAGATGGTACACTTGCCTGAAAGACAAATGCCCACAGAAGCCTACTAGAGCTCCATTGAACAATATTGCCACCACTTATCCTTTTGATCTGGTCTCCATTGACTTTCTCCATCTCGAGACTTGTAAAGGAGGTTATGAGTACATATTAGTGGTCATCGACCATTTACCAGTTTTGCTCAGGCCTACGCAACCAAAGAGAAGTCAGCAAAGACTGTTGCTGACAAGATATCCAGCGACTTTGTCTTGAAGTTTGGACTTCCTACCAGAATTCACCATAACATGGGTAAAGAATTTGAAAATCAATTGTTCTTGGCATTAGGGAAACACTGCCACATCCAGAACTATCACACCACTCCATATCATCCAGAAGGCAATGGACAATGTAAAAGATTTAATCATACCCTGTTGTCTATGCTTCGGGCCCTTTCGCCAGATTCCAAGAAAGACTGGAAAAGTTCACTTTCACAGGAAGTACATGCATACAATTGAACCAAATGTGAAGCTTCGGGGTATTCTCCATTCTTTCTACTGTTCGGAAGGTCTCCAAGATTACCAATAGATAGCATGTTTGACACTCCAATAATGGAAAAATACAAGACTCACCCAGAGTATGTGAAAACGTGGACAGAGAGGATAACTGAGTCCTATCAGATTGCTTCAAAGATAGCTACTCAAGCTGCACAAAGAGGAAAAGAACACTATGACAAGAAGACTCATGGAGTTGAACTTTCACCTGGCAGCAGAGTTCTTGTAAGAAATCTTACTGAAGCAGGAGAACCAGGAAAACAGATTGTTCTGGGAAGATGCCGTACATGTTGTCATTAGGAAAAAGTGTGAAGATAGTCCAGTGTACGAGGTCAAGCCAGAAATTGGAAAAGTCTGAACAAGGATTCTACACCGCAATTTGTTATTGCCATGCGATTACCTACCCGTCGACCGATGTCAGAAGATACCTGACAGGCCCAGTGCCAGAAAAAAAGGCAAAGCTCCAAAGACTACTCAACCGTCTACACAGATATCTGAGGGAAGTATCAGACGATGAATCTGACCATGACCAAGAGCAATGGAGATCTTTCATTCCTGTAACTCAGAGAGACCACACAAGGGAAAACATAGAGTTGAATCCAGAAGCAGCAAAGTTCTACCCTTGTCAGCTTGAAATGAGTGAGGAAATTTGTGAGGAAAGTACAGAGAAAGCTACAGCAGAAGTTAGAGAGGAAACTACAGAGGAAGATACAGAGGACGAGCCTGTGGGTCAACCTCAACAAACTGCATGTTCACCAGGGGATATAGAAGAAGAAAATCCTTCACCAGGAAAGACAACAGACACAGTTGACAGTGACCAAGGTGAGCATGAGGACACTTCAGATGCCACTCCTCTATGCAGCATCCAGCCCAGCAGGAACAGGAGACAACCAAAGGTTCTGATTTATGACACTTTGGGTCAACCCAGAAGTGTTGCCAGAAGTACAGCTGTACAGGTCATAGACTGTATTCCTACTTGCCCTAGCTGGTATTTAAGTCCAGAATGTTTTACTGAGGACTCTAAAAACTGGTAAAAGTAGTCATGTCTATTATGCAACAGTCTAATAATGTTTACTATGTTAGATTTTTTTTTTACTATGTCGAAGATGTTAGGTGTTATTTTCTGTAGTTAACAAAAGGAAATGTCTTACACTCTCACTGCAGAGATTCCAGGTCAAGCAAAAATAGCTTCAAGTGATGGGACTAGATAGTTAAGGTAAAGTCGGCCGACAACAACAAAGATAGAGAGTATTAGGTGGATGCGCCCTATTGTATTGGTAACGTAATATGGGTATTCCACCTTCAAAAAAGGACAGAAGTAATATGGTGTCCCCTAGTTTCCCCATCAAACCTTATCTTCTCAATAACTTACATAAACCTATGTTGTAGAGGTTTACTAATTAGTTGGCTATATGCAACAATATCTCACTAGTACAGTACAGTACATAAGCAATCTGGACCTAGTGGGAAGCTGTGACATAACTGGGAGTAGAAGTCCCAGGGAGGTCAGTTCCTCCAGTAATTGGATTACTACTTAACCTTGGCTCCCTATGGTTATTGTGAGATGGTGAAAGGAATGGTTCTTATACTAAAATATGTGTATGTTGGGGATGGCCTAAAATTTGTGGGGGAGAGTGTAAGGTATGTCAAAATCAGATATCCCATAAAAAACAAACTAATAAGTATCACATTTCCTATAGTTCTGTTTATATAGTAAAACTCATGGTATTTCTATTAAATCACCATTAGATGGCAGCATAGAGTTAAAAGCCTGAATGACAGAGAGCACAATTTAGTGTAACACTGCTAAAATAGCAGGGGGAACCAAAAGACAGACCTTTGTTTCTGGTGGGAACAGAATAGCAGTTGCTGTCCTGTATCTCAGATTGAAGGTCATGCATTGTCATTGCAGGTAAGAGGGAACATATTTAGGACCATAAACAGGGCGAAACCGATTAATTTACATCCCTGTGATCAGTAAAGGTTGCTGTCGCTGCTGTGTGATTAAATAACATATCAGCACATGTACAATTGTTTATTATTTTCTATGAAGATGTTATTCCTGAATGTTATTATTATAGATATAGATGTGTATTGTTATGCAAGAACAGAATAGCTGTTGCTGTCCTGTGGCTCTCAGACTGCTTTGTCATTGCAGAAACTTTTCAATAAAAACACTTCTGGTTTCACCCAGCCCGCTCCCTTCGCACATTGGAATTATTGACCATACTTTCAGCATATGTGCAACACATATATCAACACGGATATGTTGGAATGAATAATGCACACGATTGGCACTAGGAAATTATTTGTGGACTTTTTTAAATGAACTTTTTTAAATTTAATTTTGCACATGATTTGTGGACATTTTAAAGGATTTTGTACATCAATTTATTATTATTATATTATTATATGTTTTATGAATTTTAATTCTCCTATATGATTTATTAGCACCAATTTACACATGATATTAGATATTCACTGTTTTATTAGGAATAGTGCACTATTATCCACTTGCCGACCGCCAACCGCAGGTTGACGGCGACAAGGTGGTTCGTTATCGCAAATCGCCGTCATACGACGGCGGCTGCGATAACGCGCACTGTGAGCGCGCGCCCCGCGCGGAGGCCGCCGCGCGCGCGCGAGTGTCACGCGCAATAGCGTCGGCGGCAGCATACTGCCGCTAAACGCTATTGCTTGGTGGAACAGCGGCAGTTGGACGCCAACCGCCAGCCGTTCACCTATTATCACGTGATAAGGATTATTTTGTCACTTATAGATTATAGTACACATTTAACCACGATTATTTAGTATATCCTCTTAATTTTAAGTATTTTGTATATTATTATATTATTATTATTTAACTACATGTTTTAGGAAATTTTACAGGTGTTTAGTACACGTTTTAATTTAAATTTTTTCAAGTAAATTTTTTCAGGTGTTTATTAAAGGATCACGGTTAGCACACGTAATAAG
>BLSH010108701.1:44498-54811 GCA_018402905.1 Glandirana rugosa
CTTTTGCGCAAACCAATAAATAAACGCCGATTGCGATTTTTTTTATCGCAAATATGAGGAAGAATATAAATCGGCCAAAAACGGTGAAAAAAAATGTTTTTTTATATTTTTTTTTTGGATTTGTATTCTAGCAAAAAGTAAGAAATTTGGGTTTTTTTTTGCAAAATTGTCGCTCTTCTTTTGTTTATAGCGGCGATCAGAAATGACGCAGAGGGGATCAAATACCACCAAAAGAAAGCTCTATTTGTGGGAAAAAAAGGACGCAAATTTCGTTTGGGTACAACGTCGCACGACCGCGCAATTTTCAGTTAAAGCGACGCAGCGCCGAATCGCAAAAAGGGCTCCGGTCCTAAAGCTGGAAATCCTTCCGGGGCTGAAGTGGTTAAAATTAATTTACACAATGTTTCGTGAGAGATCACTATAGAATAGTCGCAGCTGCTCCACATATTCATTTGTAGCTTATTTAGCAGCGCTCAGGTAATTCTGTTTATACCTAATTAAATATCCTGTGCAACTGTTCTTGTCTAACTTTAATTTTGTTTGATTTTGTTGAACAACAAGCCCTAATAACTACAGTTTAGACTGGTATTTACTCACTAAAAATGCTTTAACCACTGAGCTAATTACCCCAAATATTATTATTATTATTATTATTATTATTATACAGGATTTATATAGCGCCAACAGTTTGCGCAGCGCTTTACAATAAAGAAGGGACACAGTACAATTACAATACAGTAAAATACAGAAGGAATAGGAGGGCCCTGCTCGTAGAGCTTACAATCTAAAGGGAGGGGGAGGTGATACAAAAGGTAATGGCTGCAGTGGATGAACTGATAGAGCTGGCTCAGGCACGGGTCTTAGGTGGAGGTGGGGTAGGCTTCCTTGAATAAGTGAGTTTTCAAGGATCGCCTAAAGATCACAAGAGGTGGAGAATACGGGCAAAGCAAGCTGTGGAATCCTTTGGATCTTCATGTAAGTGTGTGTGTCAGGGACTAGTGGTGCTCTATGCTGAGAAGCCAGAAAACCGGCATTGCCTGCAGCAGGTAGTGTCCCTGTGAAGAGAAGGGAAAAGGCCTTATGGAGACAAGGCTCTGGTGTGAGCTGTGAAAAAAGCCTGCTGTTTGTGACTATAAGGATGGGGCAGTCAAAAAGCAAGAATAATGCATTTATTGCAGAAATGAGAGAAAGAGCTTTATGGTGGCAGGTAATTTTACCACTTGGGCAAGCCCCACATGGGCCTGAAAATCCACCAGTATATGAGTCAACTGTAGACTGGTGCAAACAGCATCTGGCTGTGTTAACCCCAGTTAAAGGGGAAGTGCAGGCTGTTGAACCTGGCAGCACTAGTCCAAGTGTACCTCAGTGTGGGAAAGGAACCGGCATAGGAGGCCTAGAAGAGACGAAGAGGCCTTCGCTTTGCCTGCAATGCGCTGAGTAGGGGCTGTGTTGTTACACTTATCATGTAGCATAATGCTATGCATAGTTATAGTAATGTTGTATAGTTGGTTATTACACTGCCATCTTGTGGTTGTTTTGGATATTGCATTGTCCTATGCTGTTTTCTAAGTGTGTTCCCTCCCATCTTCTAAGTTAATTTCCTCTTCCTGGTTAACTCTGTGATGTAACTTCCTCTTCCTGTGTCCTCTCTCTGTCTCATGAGGAAGAATATGGCCACATGTTTGTAGGCCTCACACAATCTGCTCTCATCCTAGGACACATTACCATGTTTTGACCTGCAGATACCATCTTTCAACCATCTGCCACATTTGTTGCCTGCTGTACCTGCTATTTGCAATAAATCTACACTTATGGAAGAATAGGTGTCTGGTGAGTTCAAACTATCTGATAAAGACTGTCTGCAGTGATTATATCTCCTTTACAGGCCAGGCATAGAGGTCTCAGCAAGGAATAAAGTCACTATTACAGTTGGAGTCAGAATAGGGGCATACTCTCATCAAGTGCCCTTTGTCCCTGGAAACCGCATAAAGTAGCAAGGCCCAGCAGAATCCCCTGTCTGCTCTTGGAAAACCCACTCAAAGTGTCAGGGGAGTGCAGGAGGCTGATTGGCAAAGAGGTTGCCAAAATCAGAGCCAGGAAATCAAGTCCTGCAGACCCATGGGAACTGCCTGCTGAGGGTCATGGCAATTGGCATCATCAAGAGGCAGTTTAAGCAGTCTGGAAAAAGCAGCAAGTTTAGTTTGAGAGAGAGCGGTATCCCATATTTTGTAAAGTGCTGTGGGAATGGATGGCTCTATATAAATATCCTGTATTATAAAAATATTAGCAAATATAATAATAATAGTATTAAAAAATGTAATAATTGATTTGATGTTATGCAGTGATATTATATGTATTTTCTCTGTTCTTTATTCACGTGTGTCCACATACAAGTCTTACAAAAATGCTACATAGCTTTTTCCATATTTATAAATGATCATTTGTTTGTTAATATACTGCAGCGACGGTTACTATAATTGACACATGTGGCACATGTTGTGTGTGTGTGTATGTGCATTAACTGTTAAAAGCAGCATCATCATCAGACATCTATTGAGGAGTCTGTGGTTAAGGCTAAAAGATTATTTCTCCCCAGAAATTGCTGCTATCTGCTAGTGATATAATGAGAAATGGGTTCTGCAAATAGAGTGACAATTTATACAGTATATAGTCTCTATCAGCAGCAATTGCAGTTTCCTTTTATGCTGTGACATGGTGTGGTGTTAGATTAGTGATACAGTGGCTGAGAGATGAGACACCTCTGTGCACAGATATAATGTGCGGGATTTAGTAATAAGGCTGGTAAGTGCGTGGCAGTTCTTTTCCTGATAACTAATTACATCCCACAGGATGTGTCTCTCTCCAGGGTGCTGAATCTGCTTTACCTGTTCACAGCCATTTCTGCAGCTGTTCCACTCTTATGTGTGCATAGTGCCATGGCAGAGTAAATGTATCTTCTGATGCTGCAGTGTACAAACATCCCACAGTAAACAAACACTGGCTCTGTGGATACAGCCATAGTGTTTCCTTTTATGTAGAAGGCAAGATCAAGCTGAGTGTTTAGAAATGAGAGCAGCTCAGTCGGTAGACAGGCAGTCATTTTAAGTGACATTTCAATTATTATGATGGTTGAAAATATGGCTCTATATATTTAGCTGTATTCCTGCTATAAAACTGCACTTCTAGATGCTCAGGTGTCCATTGGTTTGTAAAAAATATTTGTATCAGTAGTACTTTCCTTTAATGCAGAACTCCGGGAAAAACAAAATGTTCATGTTTTTGTTGCTGATCTCCCACCAACTATGGCATCCATCTTCTGCTGAGCTCTGTACTTCCTCTGTAGTAGCCTGCTGAACTTGCTGAAAAACCATCCGGAGAAGTTTTCATTCTAAACAGCTGCACAGCGGGGGATTCGTTTATTGTTGCACAGGGTATGGGAGTCCCCCCCTGCTCACCTCCTCTCCACTGTCACTAACCGGCCCACTGAGCCATCGGCCTACCGGGAAATTCCCGGTAGTCCTGATGGCCAGTACAGGCCTGTATGTGCCCTAATGGTGACAATGCACATATATGCCCTAATGGTGACAACGCACATATGTGCCCTAATGGTGACAACGCACATATGTGCTCTGGTGACAACACACATATATGCCCTAATGGTGACAACGCACATATGTGCCCTAATGGTGACAACGCACATATGTGCTCTGGTGACAACGCACATATATGCTCTGGTGACAACGCACATATATGCTCTGATGATGACAATGCACATATGGGCACTGATGATGAGGCGGCACTGATATTGAAGTGGATTGAGATTTCCATACATTAGAGGGTTCCACCATTATTGTGTTATTAATTAGTAAGTTAGCGCTGCACTTTTTTGTTTTTTTTCTCATGCTGACATTTACTTGTGTCACATACTGATATAAAGCAGTGTGTCCCGGCTCTTTCTGTGGTGTGGCTAGGGATGTTCTCACATACACCATACCAGCATTGATTGCTGTTATAAAGATCTCAAATCTGCAGCAGGAGGAGGATTTTTTCTAATAGTGAATTACAGCAGAGTACAGTGTGTATAATATATCATTATGGGATGTGTGTACAGTTCAGTAATGATTACATAAAATAAGGGCAATATGTTTATCTCCTTGTGGCTGGAGGGGAGAGAACAGACATGTTGTGTGTTACTGAGTAATGGGTCTGGCTGCAGAATGAGGGGTGTGATTCATGTTGAAGTGGGCTTGTTCACATTTACATTTACAGGACCTAGTGTACCTCCCACATTCATTGCAATATGCAAAGCATGAAGGGAAATGTAGTTTGAGGATCAGAGAGAGAGACGAGAATATGATGTAATCACTGTTCTAACCGTTCCTTTCTGGCAAAATACATGCTGCATCTTTCGACTCAGAGAGACCACTTCCTGTAAATTAAATTGGATATATCTTGTCAATGGTAAGGAATTTCACAAATGTAATAACTGTTAGTGTTTAGTGTAGGGGGTGTTTTCGTTAAGGATTGGTTCTCTTTAGGATAACAACTCTCCAGCCCCCTCTGCCTAGCCTTCTAACCTATTATAAGCCCCCCATATTTCTCCAAGGCATACCAAGATCCCTACCTAATTCTACTGTATGCAATTACTGTGGCCACCCGTGGTGTTTAAAGCCTAAGTGCAGAAACCTCATCTGCCTAATAACTTTCCATAAACCTGAATGGGCCATACCCATGTCTTTAGATCATAACATCTTTAAAAGCCATGGGAAGTTTCTGTCCAGGTGGAAGCAATATTGGACAAGAATTCTGTCCCAAGGCGTTACACAGAATTATGCAATGAGTTAGGTGACCCAACTTATTGATACCATCCAAAACAAGAAAATAAGTTCTGAGTCAAAATATTTTTATATCATTTCAATAAATACCTATTTTGAAAGTAAAAAAGGGTTTCCAGTTTGCTAATTTGCAACTAAATACATTTTGTGTCCTTTGTTAGATCCAATGACACCGTCTTCAATGACAAATGGCATCTACATTGAAATAAAACATTATTTGCAGTCAAAAAATGTAAACAGATACATTTTCTATCCTCAAATTCATATGAGAGGACCATTCAGATAAAGGTAAACAATTATGGCTTAATTACTACTGAACTTTGCATTCTGTGTAGAATTTTCTTTTATTCATAACCCTCCATTTAATATTATTTGTCTATAAGGGTACATTCACAAATGTCCTTTTTTAAATTAGTTTAGTTGCAGTACAGTGCTTATGAAAGGACTTTCACACTTTTTTTTATACATTACTATTCATCCTCATGGAAAATATGTTTTTCTGTAAACCTTACAAAAGATTGTGAAGAAGAAGTGTAAACACAGACTAAAATAGGTATTAAAGGTCTGTTATGCAAAATCAAATTTTGCAAAAAAGGAATATAGGTATTCCAAAAAAAAAAAACAAATATACAGTATCTCACAAAAGTGAGCACACCCCTCACATTTTTGAAAATATTTTATTATATCTTTTCATGTGACAACACTGAAGAAATTACACTTTGCTACAATGTAAAGTAGTGAGTGTACAGCTTGTATAACAGTGTAAATTTGCTGCCCCCTGAAAATAACTCAACACACAGCCATTAATGTCTAAACCGCTGGCAACAAAAGTGAGTACACCCCTATGTGAAAATGTCCAATTGGGCCCAATTAGCCATTTTCCCTCCAGTGTCATGTGACTCGTTAGTGTTAGAAGGTCTCAGGTGTGAATGAGGAGCAGGTATGTTAAATTTGGTGTTATCGCTCTCACTCTCTCATACTCGTCACTGGATGTTCAACATGGCACCTCATGGCAAAGAACTCTCTGAGGATCTGATAAAAAGAATTGTTGCTCTACATAAAGATGGCCTAGGCTATAAGAAGATTGCCAAGACTCTGAAACTGAGCTGCAGCACGGTGGCCAAGACCATACCTGATCAGTGCCCATTAATGCAGCCTGATCAGTGCCCATTAATGCAGCCACACCAGTGCCCATTAATGCAGCCTCACCAGTGCCCATTAATGCAGCCACACCAGTGCCCATTAATGCAGCCTCACCAGTGCCTTATAATGCAGCCTCACCAGTGCCCATAAATGCAGCCACACCAGTGCCCATTAATGCAGCCTCACCAGTGCCCATTAATGCAACCACACCAGTACCCATTAATGCAGCCACACCAGTGGCCATTAATGCAGCCACACTAGTGCCCATTCATGCAGCCTGATCAGTACCCATTAATGCAGCCTCACCAGTGCCCATTAATGCAGCCTCACCAGTTCCCATTTATGCAGCCTCACCAGTGCCCTATAATGCAGCCTCACCAGTGCCCATAAATGCAGCCACACTAGTACCCATTAATGCAACCACACCAGTGCCCATTAATGCAGCCACACCAGTGCCCATTAATGTAGCCACACCAGTTCCCATTAATGCAGCCTGATCAGTGCCCATTAATGAAGCCACACCAGAGCCCATTAATGCAGCCTCACCACTGCCCATTAATGCAGCCTGATCAGTGTCCATCAATGTTAGTCCACACCCCCCAGTACATGGTCTGGGCAGTTCTTTTACCTAGGTCCTGGCTGCAGGTGGTTCCTATGGAGCTGGGAGCCTGGGGGTGAGGTGAGCGGGCAGGGACTCCCATACCCTGTCCAGTAATAAACAAATCCCCCGCTGTGCAGCTGTTTAGAAAGAAAAATTCTCTTGGCCCGCGCTTTGTCCCCCGGCCCCCGCTGAACACAGGGGGCCCAGAGAAGTTTTCTTTCTAAACAGCTGCACAGCAATCAGCGGGGGATTTGTTTACTGCTGGAAAGGGAATGGCAGTCCCCGCCTGCTCACCTCTGCTCCACTGTCACTAACTGGCCCACTGAGCCATTGTCCCACCAGGAAACTCCCTGTAGTCCTGATGGCCAGTACAGGCCTGTATGTGCCTTTATGGTGACAACGCACATATGTGCCCTAATGGTGACAACACACATATGTGCCCTGGTGACAACGCACATATGTGCCCTAATGGTGACAACCCACATATGTGCTCTGGTGACAACGCACATATATGCTCTGATGATGACAACGCACATATGTGCTCTAGTGACAATGCACATATGTACCCTAATGGTGACAACGCACATATGTGCTCTGGTAACAACGCACATATATGCTCTGATGATGACAACGCACATATGTGCTCTAGTGACAACTCACATATGTGCCCTAATGGTGACAACGCACATATGTGCTCTGGTAACAACGCACATATATGCTCTGATGATGACAATGCACATATGTGCACTGATGATGAGACAGCACTGGCATTGATGTGTATTGAGATTTCCATACATTAGAGGGTTCCACCATTATTGTGTTATTGATTAGTTAGGCCCCTTTCACACATGCGGACCATTCATCAGTTCCGTCACATTAAAACGGATGAAGTATTCATTCGTTTTTCATCCGTTTTTTCATCCGTTGTTCATCTGTGGTCATCAGTTTTTCATCAGTTTTTTTTACATCCACTACCAATGCAAAAACAAATGAAAAACTGACTGTTCATCCGTTTACATCCGTTTTTCATCTGATCCGTTTTCTTGATGGATGAAAAATAGGGCTTTCATCCGTTCAAAAAAATGGATGTTGACGGAAGCGGATGAAAATGGATGCAAATGAATGATCATCCGTTGTCATCCGTTTTTGCATAGAGTTGCATTGATGTCCATTTTTCATCCATCAGCGGATGGATGAAAAACGGACAAACGGTCCGTATGTGTGAAAGGGGCCTATGTTAGCGCTGCACTTTTTTGGTTTTTTCTCATGCTGACATTTACTTGTGTCACATACTGATATAAAGCAGCATGTCCCACCTCTTTCTGTGGTGCAGCTAGGGATGTCTTTATACATCATACCAGCACTGATTGCTGTTATAAAGATCTCAAATCTGCAGCAGGATGAAACATATTTCTAATAGTGAATTACAGCAGAGTACAGTGTGTATAATATATCATTATGGGATGTGTGTACAGTCCAGTAATGATTACATAAAATAAGGGCAATATGTTTATATCCTTGTGGCTGGAGGGGAGAGAACAGAAATGATGTGTGTTACTGAGCAGTGGGCCTGGCTGCAGAATGAGGGGTGTGATTCATGTTGAAGTGGGCTTGTTCACATTTACATTTACAGGACCTAGTGTACCTCCTGCATTCATTGCAATATGCAAAGCATGAAGGGAAATGTAGTTTGAGGATCGTGTAAACAAAGAGAAGAGAATATGATGTAATCACTGTTCTAACAGTTAATTTCTGGCAAAATACATGCTGCATCTTTCGACTCAGAGAGACCACTTCCTGTAAATGAAATTGGACATATCTCGTCAAAGGTAAGGAATTTCACAAATGTAATAACTGTTAGTGTTTAGTGTAGGGGGTGTACTAATGGTGGATTTTTTGCCTATCCCGGTGTTCTGCTTTAAGGATTGGTTCTCTTTAGGATAACAACTCTCCAGCTCCCTCCGCCTAGCCTTCTAACCTATTATAAGCCCCCCATATTTCTCCAAGGCATACCAAGATTCCTACCTAATTCTACTGTATGCAATTACTGTGGCAACCCATGGTGTTTAAAGCCAAAGTGCAAAAACCTCATCTGCCTAATAACTTTCCATAAACCTGAATGGGCCATACCCATGTCTTTAGATTATAACATCTTTAAAAGCTATGGGAAGTTTCTGTCCAGGTGGGAGCAATATTGGACAAGAATTCTGCCCCAAGGCGTTACACACAGCAAAAGCCACTACTGTCAAAAGGAGGTAAGCAGACACCTGCATTGGGTTAAAGGGGGGGACAGCTTAGACTATTTTAAGAGACCAGGGTGTGGAAGGAGGCTTGAGTAATTATAATTAGTCAGGTTGAAAAGGGGCCAATGTCCATCCGATTCCTCTAGTTTGGCCAATATTTTATAATAAAGTTAACCTGTCCCTTGAAGTATAACTCTAAGGCTGGGTTCACACTAGTCCGACAAATGGACCGACATTGTGAGCACAAGTCGCATTACGTCACAAAATCAATGTTTCCCTATGAGAGCCATCTTAACTGGTCTGACACAAGTTGGTCCGACTTTGAAAAAGGTTCCTGTACTACTTTGGTCCGACTTTGGTCCTACTTCAGCCCACTGAATTTCATTGAAGAAGGATCAAAGTCGGATCCTTGTTCTAACCATCCGACTTGTGACATCCGACTTGGTGATTACAGCAGCAGTAAAAGGAATTTATCTCACACTGGGATTGTTTTAATTGGTGAAAGGACAAGTCACTATCTCAAAGTCGGAGCAAAATCTTATCTTCTTCATTCAAGTGGGATGGAAGTAGGGCCAAAGTAGGACAGAAGTAGGGCCGATGTTGCAGGGCAAAGTAGGATCAAAAGTCTGACCGTTTTTGTGTTGGATAGTGTGAACACAGCCTTAGTCAGTAACATATTGTGTATCTGGGGGCCATCAAATATGTTTTTATTTATTTATATATTTTTTTTGCATTTCCCACAATAAATACAGTCAGGTCCATAAATATTGGGACATCGACACAATTCTAATCTTTTTGGCTATATACACCACCACAATGGATTTTAAATTAAACAAACAAGATGTGCTTTAACTGCAGACTTTCAGCTTTAATCTGAGGGTATTACATCCAAATCAGGTGAACGGTGTAGGAATTTTGTAGGCAGTTTGTATATGTGCCTCCCACTTTTTAAGGGACCAAAAGTAATGGGACAATTGGCTGCTTGGCTGTTCCATGGCCAGGTGTGTGTTATTCCCTCATTATCCCATTTACAAATTGTGTGTGGACCGGTACCTTGTCGGTTCGTCGGTTAACAGGGTAATGAAAACCAGGGAATTTTTCACCCTCCGTGTATATGTTTGACGGATGTTTTAAGGATGTGGCAAGTGGACTAAACCTACATTATGGGAGTCTAATTTCGACTTTCAGACGTCAATTTCGTGTAGAACAAACAAATTAAATTTTAGGTAACACCACCACATATATCGGTTTTTCTAATCTTAACACAGCTACAGGGTTATAAATACCTGGACTGACATAAATAACACCCTTTACGTTTTTTTTATATATTTATTTATTTTTGTATAAACTACCGGGGGTCTATGTGTTATACAATGACTGATTCCGACACAAGTGTGATAGGTTGTGTTTTTGCCAGTCTGAAAACTAGGATGAAACGGGACGTTGTAGCCGGGATGAAGACAGGATGAAACCGGGATGAAGGTAGGGTGA
>BLSH010108701.1:56201-70032 GCA_018402905.1 Glandirana rugosa
GGGGTAGATAGTCACCTCTGGGGGGAGATAGTCACTGATAGCTGGGGGTCTACTCTGATAGAGGGGAGTCTGCTCTGATAGAGGGGGGTCTGCTCTAATAGGGGGGTCTGCTCTGATAGGGGTGTCAGCCCTGATAAGGGGGTCTGCTCTGATAGGGGGGGTTTGCACTTATAGAAGGGGGTCTGCGCTGATAGGGGGGTCTTCACTGATAGAGGGGGGTCTCCACTGATAGATGGGGGACTGCATTGAAGGGGGGTCTGCACTGAAGGCAGGGGGGTCTGCACTGATGAGAGGGGTCTTTTCTGAGGGAGGGAGGTCTATGATGACGGAGAGGGGTCTATACTGAGGGGGGGTAAATACTGTAGGAGGAGGGTCTGCACTTAGTGGGGGATCTATACTGAGGGGGGACTATAGTTGATGGGTAGGGGGGGTGACACCATGTTTTTGAGCATCGGGTGACACCAACCCTAGTGACACCACTGACTGTCCCACATTAAAGATATCAACGCACTGGCACTGGTTTTGCCCACCAAAAAAAACTGTTCCACCTTATTACTCTGGCCAATCTGGCCAATGGATGATGCAATGTTCTCTGCATAATATAGATTAGGCTAATAATTGGAGAATCTTGCTGCAAAAGAGTTACTTTTTTTTGGCCTCTTGTAAAGCAGCAGAGACTCAAACTACTGAAGGAAAATCTCACCACTGAACACATTTAGAGTTATGCCCTTTGTTAGAACCAATGACACCATCTTCAATGACAAATGGCATCTACATTGAAATAAAACATTATTTGCAGTCAAAAAATTTAAACAGATACATTTTCTATCCTCAAGTTCATTTGAGAGGACCATTCATATAAAAGTAAACAATTATGGCTTAATTACTACTGAACGTTGCATTCTGTGTAGAATTGTCTTTTATTCATAACCCTCCTTTTAATATTATTTGTCTATAAGGGTACATTCACAAATGTCCTTTTTAAATTAGTTTAGTTGCAGTACAGTGCTTATGAAAGGACTTTCACACTTTTTTTTATGCATTAATATTCATCCTCATGGGAAATATGTTTTTCTGTAAACCTTACAAAAGATTGTGAAGAAGAAGTGTAAACATAGAGTAAAATAGGTCTGTTATGCAAAATCAAATTAGACAAAAAAGGAATATAGATATTCCAAAAAAACAAACATACAGTATCTCACAAAAGTGAGCACACCCCTCACATTTTTGTAAATATTTTATTATATCTTTTAACGTGACAACACTGAAGAAATTACACTTTGCTACAATGTAAAGTAGTAAGGGCACAGCTTGTATAACAGTATAAATTTGCCGTCCCATCAAAATGACTCAACACACAGCCAATAATGTCTAAACCGCTGGCAACAAAAGTGAGTACACCTATAAGTGAAAATGTCCAAATTGGGCCCAATTAGCCATTTTCCCTCCAGTGTCATGTGACTCATTAGTGTTACAAGGTCTCAGGTGTGAATGGGGAGCAGGTGTATTAAATTTGGTGTTATCGCTCTCACTCTCTCATACCGGTCACTGGAATATAATGGGGGCCACACAAAATATTGACACTTTGGATCCAATTTGGACATTTTCACTTAGGGGTTTACTCATCTTTGTTGCCAGCGGTTTAGACATTAATGGCTGTGTGTTGAGTTATTTTGAGGGGACAGCAAATTTACACTGTTATGCAAGCTGTACACTCACTACTTTACATTGTAGCAAACTGTAATTTCTTCAGTGTTATCACATGAAAAGATATAATAAAATATTTACAAAATGTGAGGAGTGTACTCAATTTTGTGAGATACTGTACATATTTAATATGGTATATTTCTCAGACTGGGGAGGGCCCTTCAGCCAAAACATATTCCCTCCTCCTCATACTGCTGTCTGGTCACATGCTCAGGCCCTTGACGTTCAAATGGGACAGCACAAATCTAAGTGGTGTGGTGGGACTAGGAGGAAGAATGGCTGCTGAGAAGAACCTTCCAACCTGTGACCTTAGGGCTGATATGTGGTTCTCAGCAGCTATCTTATTCATCCTCCCCAGTCTGTATTGGGTAAGAGTTTCCTGACAACATCAGCTATTCAGCATCCAAATAGTTGTTTGGTTATTAGAGCTGAAATGTATCTGTTGTTTTTTTCTTCTTCTAAGAGACCTGCATTGAATCTAGAGTTGATGGGGGCTACAGGGACTCTCCGACCAATACAGACCTCAGGCGGAAAAAAACAAAACAGTTTATTGAATTTTAGCATGAACTGAAAAAGAACTTACAAGGCTGAAAAAGAGGAAGGTCATGGCACAAAACCTCAGAATTCAAGCAGAATTTCTGGGGTGTGTATATTGTATTCAGTATATATCAAACCAACCACAAAAAAATGCAGCTCAATGCCAAAAGCATAAATCTTTGGAGTCCCTGGATTTCACTACTAAACAAATCTAGGCCTTACCACCATATGTGACTATTACTTAGGATCATAATTTCCAACTATTTCTCCAATGAATTTCTATGAAAGAGGGCTGTGCTAAAAAAAACAAACAAACAAGGCTGGAATAAAGAGAATATCATAGCATAGAACCTCAGACTTCAAGAGGTATTTCTGGGGTGTGTATACTGTATTGAATATTTACCAAACCAACCCAAGAAAGTGTTGCTCATCGTGAAAAGCATTCATTTATGGAATAACAGGATTTCACTACTGAACAAATTTAGACCATATCACTACGGAGGATGATAAGAACTATACACCATTCATAAATTCCAACTATTTCACCAAGGAATTCCTATGAAAGAGAACTGCAAATTGAATATAACAATTAAGCTTTTTTTTTTGTTATTTAACATAAAATCATCTAAAAATCATTTAAGAACTCAACATTCCTCCTGCATGCAGAATCATCATCAAAAAGACCAATACATGTTTACCATATGTGTATATAACATATTGGAATTATGCAGTAAGAAATGTCTTGGTATTTTTGATGATGATACAACCATAGAATTCAAAGGAGACCTGCACAGCAGTCTTCTAACACCATACTTTACATTAATGTAAATACTAATAATAGTTAGGTTCTGGCTTTAGAAAGGGTTGTATTAAGTAGGTATTTAAATTTAAGTTAATAGTAAAGGAAAAAAAAGGGTTGGGACTTTAAAGGTGTAGAAACCTCCTCTCAGAAAGATCATTCCGACACAAGCATAGATTAAAATAGAAGAAATATATCGTTTTTGAGATATTTCTTCATTGGTTTTAAGGAATAGATATCCCTAATACAATTTTCATGAATTTTGTACTAATAAAATGACCTTTTTAATCTATGTTTGTGTCAGAATTACCTTTCTGAGAGGAGGTTTCTACACCTTTAGAGTCCCAACCCTTTTTCCTTTACTATTTGCATCTATACTGGAATGTGGTGTTGAGTGTTCAATTGAGTTCATGTTCATATTTTCTATTTAAATGTAAGTAGAAGTGTTTGTCCCCCACCACCTAGAAGCTGTTAACTCTGCATTTTTAGTTTAAAAAAATATATATGATAATTTAGTAAACTAGTGGTTGTCAGTAATTATTACAGTAAATGTAAATAAAGGAATAAATGTACACTGAAGACAAATAGGGACTTTGCTGCAGTATTGGAAATCAAGGACATTTCCAGGGCTAGAAATATCCAAATGTAATTAAAAAACTTGAGCTGTTCTTGGACATTTGGGACAGTGAGAATTCTGCTGCAGATGATCTCTATTGATGAAGTAGATGGGAATTGTTTTGATAGCTGGGAATTTATCTTTACGTTTCTGTCATATTTGCATTACATAATCCTTTATCTTGGGTGGACAACAATACTAAATTTATATAATGTGTATTTATCAGCCTCCACAACTCTGTAAGACCTTAAATATGGTCCACCATGGTAAAGAGAAAGGCATGCGTCTTGGCTACTGTGTCTGCAAGGACTGAGAGCATCCTGTATGTATCCCCCCATGGAACGCATCCAGGATACTCTGATCAATACTTTTTACTTTAGACTTGCATCGCAAAAGACACACACACACTGTTAACTCTGCATTTTTAGTTTAAAAAAATATATATGATGATTTAGAAAACTGGTGGTTGTCAGTAATTATTACAGTAAATTAAAATATTACTATAAATGTAAATAAAGGAATAAATGTACACTACACTGAAGACAAATAGGGACGTTGCAGCAGTACTGGAAATCAATGACATTTCCAGGGCTAGAAATATCCAAATGTAATTAAAAAACTTGAGCTGTTCTTGGACATTTGGGACAGTGAGAATTCTGCTGCAGATGATCTCTATTGATGAAGTAGATGGGAATTGTTTTGATAGCTGGGAATTTATCTTTACGTTTCTGTCATATTTGCATTACATAATCCTTTATCTTGGGTGGACAACAATACTAAATTTATATAATGTGTATTTATCAGCCTCCACAACTCTGTAAGACCTTAAATATGGTCCACCATGGTAAAGAGAAAGGCTTGCGTCTTGGCTACTGTGTCTGCAAGGACTGTATGTATCCCCCCATGGAACGCATCGAGGATACTCTGATCAATACTTTTTACTTTAGACTTGCATCACAAAAGACACACACACAGGGAGGCGCAAATGTCTAGTGCATTACCCAAGATTTATTCATAGAAGAAACCAAAAAGCCAAATGAGCACTCACAAAGAATAGAAGTAACAGGCATGACAACAAATCTGGTGGTCAACTAGTGTGACAACGACAGACCAAACTGTCAGCAAGCTGACATATCCCCTTCCTCAGAGCTCTGAGCATAATTTAATTATGCATCTGTATTGACCTTTATTAACTAATAAGAGCAAAGCATAAACTTTTTTAAAATTAACCTTAAATCTTAAATGCCCCTGTACACTAATCTTTGACTGAATGTTTTTCACCAATGTTGGCTTTCCATAAAATATAATAATTTCCCATTTGTTTTTATAGTGTTCAACAACTGTGAAATGTCTATGGATGCTTACTGCATGACAATGACATATTTGACACTAGATAAAGGGGTTCAGCATCACTGCCCAAAAAGTAAAGTCAGAGAATGGCCCAAAAAGTAAAGTCAGAGAATACCATTTGTGGGCACTTGCTTTTTTTCTTTGTGACATATTTAAACTCTTTGTGTGGACAAAAAAAAAATAATTCAGTATATCTCTGCAATACATGCACAACTCTCCTTGTTTTATCTATTTAAAAAGCCTGCAAGCATAGAGATGATCCTACCAAACATCCAAGAAGCTTCTAACTTATTAGGATTGAGCAGTATTGTTAGCTCTGTTTAAGTTCCCCACTACTGAACTACAGAACCCCACTTATTTCCCCCCTTTCTGTCTCTCTCCACATGCTAACATTAATTTTATTCCCAGCAAAACAATGCTGATGCCTCGACTCCCAAGAGACTGCCCACACACTATAGGGTGTGGTATACAAAAATTGCATAGCAATTCGATCAGTGAAAGTGTATGTGCATTCATTTTGCGGGAATGGTACAAAAAGATGAATATTATTGAGCTATTTCCTGTACTGGATGAATTAATTTCATTGATTTAAAATGTAAATACCACATTTGGGCACTAGAGGGTGCTGAACATGATGGAATATTCTGAATGCAAATGCACTTTTACTGGGTGAATTGCTATGCAATTTTTTTTTCATAAATACACTCTCATGTGTAGAAAAGGGCTCTTAGGAGATGTTGTTTTAAGGATGTGCCTACATAAATGGGGCTTGTAATGATATCATAAAATCTGATTCTCACTACCGGAACAAAGTAAAAAAAAATTATGCTGGAACATTTTCCATAGGGGTTGAGTGCGGTCCAGGTGTAAATTTGCATCATGCCTTCAAATCAATATGGGTGCTTGTAAGAAACACAGGTCCCATGAGTCTGATTTAAACTAATTGTGAACATATGATGCTATAGACACTTTCTAATGCATGTATAACTATGCAGGCACCATAACTGCTCTTGCTTAGTTTCAGAAATACTCTTTCATACTGTTTTTACAAGGTTAACCACTTAAGGACCAGACCTTTTTCTGACACTTGTTGCTTACAAGTTAAAATCAGTATTTTTTGCTAGAAAATTACCTAGAACTCCCAAACATTTAATATATATATATATATAACCCTGTTTCCCCAAAAATAAGACAGCGTCTTATATTAATTTTTGCTCCCAAAGATGCGCTAGGTCTTATTTTCAGGGAATGTCTTATTTTTCCATTAAGAAGAATATGGTACACAATTATTGTTAAATGAAAATAAAGGAAATGTATTACCTGTATACGGTACGGTAGTTGTCAAGGATCAGAGGGGCAATTAAAATGACACAGGGGGATCAGAGGTGGGAATCAAAATGGCACAGGAGAATCAGAGGGGGATTACCATTTTACCGTAGTAACCCCTTTTGATCCTCCTGTGTCATTTTGATTGTCCCCTCTGATCCTCCTGTGTCATTTTAATTGCCCCCTCTGATCCTCCTGTGTCATTTTAATTGCCCCCTCTGATCCTCCTGTGTCATTTTAATTGCCCCCTTTGATCCTCCTGTGTCATTTTAATTGGCCCCTCTGATCCTCCTGTGTCATTTTACCGTAAGTGATCCCTCTCCCCCCCACCCCTGTGCCAGTGGACACCTTCACCAGACACTGTCACTGCGCTGGCCTAGCTGGGGCCTGCCTGGCCCTGGGGACTGTCACTGGGCTGGCTGGGGCCTGGACCTGGGCTGGAGCAGGGTCTGCCACTGACATCATGAGGGTGGCTGCGAGCATCAGGCAGTGTCACCAGAGACAGACAAGCACTCACCTTCGCCGAGTCCCGTCCGCTCTGATCCTCCTGTTCTTCACACCACAGTCGCGAAAGTCTCCTCCTCCTCTCTCCCGCCCTGTGCTCACCGCTCACTCCGACCTCCGCTCCGCCTCCACACAGCAGTGACATAGTAACCAGTTTACGGTTAATTACCGGTAATTTTCATTCCAAGACAGAGCCGGGGGGCCTTATTATTGGGGGGGATGCCTTATATTTCACACAGAAGGAAACCTGTAGGAAGGTCTTATTTTCGGGGAAACACGGTATATACAGTATCTCACAAAAGTGAGTACACCCCTCACATTATTGTAAATATTTTATTATATCTTTTCGTGTGGCAAAACTGAAGAAATTACACTTTGCTACAATAAGTAGTGAGTGTACAGCTTGTATAACAGTGTAAATTCGCTGTCCCCTCAAAATAACTCATCATACAGCCATTAATGTCTAACCCGCTGGCAACAAAGTGAGTATACCCTTAAGTGAAAATGTCCAAATTGGGCCCAATTAGCCATTTTCCCTCCCCGGTGACATGTGACTCGTTAGTGTTACAAGGTCTCAGGTGTGAATGGGGAGCAGGTGTGTTAAATTTGGCGTTATCACTCTCACTCTCTCATACTGGTCACTAGAAGTTCAACATGGCACTTCATGGTAAATAACTCTCTTAGAATTTGAAAAAAAAGGATTGTTGCTCACATAAAGATGGCCTAAGCTATAAGAAGATTGCCAAGACCCTGAAACTGAGCTGCAGCACGGTAGCCAAGACCATACAGCGGTTTAACAGGACAGGTTCCACTCAGAACAGGCCTCACCATGGTCAACCAAAGGAGTTGAGTGCACATACTCAGTGTCATATCCAGAGGTTTTCTTTGGGAAATAGACGTAGGAGTGCTGCCAGCATTGCTGCAGAGGTTGAAGGGGTGGGGGGTCAGCCTGTCAGTGCTCAGACCATACGCCGCACAATGTATCAAATTGGTCTGCTTTGCTGTCATCCCAGAAGGAAACCTCTTCTAAAGATGATGCACAAGAAAGCCCGCAAACAGTTTGCTGAAGACAAGCAGACTAAGGACATGGATTACTGGAACCATGTCCTGTGGTCTGATGAGAACAAGACTAACTTATTTAGTTCAGATGGTGTCAAGCGTGTGTGGGGGCAACCAGGTGAGGAGTACAAAGACAAGTGTGTCTTGCCTACAGTCAACCATGGTGGTGGGAGTTTCATGGTCTGGGGCTGCATGAGTGCTGCCGGCACTGGGGAGCTACAGTTCATTAAGGGAACCATGAATGCCAACATGTACTGTGACATACTGAAGCAGAGCATGATCCCCTCCCTTCAGAGACTGGGCCGCAGGGCGGTATTCCAACATGATAACGATCCCAAACACACCTCCAAGACAACCACTGCCTTGCTAAATTAGCTGAGGGTAAAGGTGATGGACTGGCCAAGCATGTCTCCAGACCTATACCCTATTGAGCATCTGTGGGGCATCCTCAAACGGAAGGTGGAGGAACACAAGGTCTCTAACATCCACCAGCTCCATGATGTCATCATGGAGGAATGGAAGAGGACTCCAGTGGCAACTTGTGAAGCTCTGGTGAACTCCAGCCCAAAAGGGTTAAGGCAGTGCTGGAAAAAAATGGTGGCCACACAAAATATTGATGCTTTGAGCCCAATTTGGACATTCTCACTTAGGGGTGTACTCACTTTTTTTGCCAGCGTTTTAGACATTAATGGCTGTGTGTTGAGTTATTTTGAGGGGACAGCAAATTTACACTGTTATACAGGCTGTACATTCACTACTTTACATTGTAGAAAAGTGTAATTTTTTTCGGTGTCGTCACATGAAAAGATAGAATATAATATTTACAAAAATGTGAGGGTTGTACTCACTTTTGTGAGATACTGTGTATATATCTATATATATATATATATATATATATATATAGTAGGGACCCTAGAGAATAAAATGGCAGTTGTTGCAATATTTTGTGTCTTTTGTGTCAAACTTTATTTGCTCAGTGGTCTTTCACACGCAATTTTTTTAGGAAAAAATACACTTTCATGAATTTTAAAAAAAAACAAAACAGTAAAGTTAGCCCAATTTTTGTATAATGTGAAAGATGATGTTATGCTAAGTAAATAGATACCTAACATGTCATGTGTTAAAATTGTGCACACTTGTGGAATGGCGACAAACTGCGGTGCTTAAAAATGCCCATAGGCGACGCATTAAAAAAGTTTAACGGTTACCAGTTTAGAGTTACAGAGGAGGTCTAGTGCTAGACTTATCGCTCTTGCTCTAATGATTATGGTGATACCTCACATGTGTGGTTTGAACACTGTTTACATATGTGGGCGCGGCTTACGTGTGTGTTCGCTTTTTGTTAATCAATTTTATTGCTGTCACAAGGAATGTAAACATCCCTTGTGACAGCACTTGTCAGGCATTTTTTTGGAGGGATCTGGGGTCCCTCCTTTGCACTAAAAAACATTCAAAACGCCAAATTTGGCTGTTTTGAATACGGATATTTTTTTTGAACCTGGCGCCTTTAAGGCTCCAGCAATTTGGAAGTGAGGTTTTGACGTCACTTTTGGGTTACTAGATCCGAGACCCGATCCTGGCCTTGTTCGGACCTCCTGGAGGGCAAAGCAAGCCGGGCAAAGCAGGAGAAGGTGGCGGGAGGGGGGACGTCTCTTCCCACTGCTTGGGATAACAATTGAGTGGATACTTGATTGGTATAACAAGAAAGCCGACCGTTGGCTCTAAAAAACGGTACCGGGGTGATATCTGTAGCTTCAGGCATCAACCCCGGTACAACCATTTGAAGCAAAATGATGTACAGGTACGTGATCTTGCGTCAAGTGGTTAACAAGTTCAGTCATGTGACCATGCAGCGGTTCTTCCTGATAATGGGGGTCAGGGTTACAGGACCCTGTGCAAACACATTGTGCCTGTATTCCATCGTCTGTTCAGTCTGAAGCAAGATGCAGACTGTGCTTGAGTTTGTTCAAGAAGCATGTTATGATTGGGAGGTAGAGTGAGTGTTATAGGCAGGCTGTGATTAGTAGTGTGGTGGCTGAACAAACCACCCAATACATGCATGCTTTATGTCTGCACAGTGTCCTGTACCTCTGAATGGCCAGCCAAAGAATGAAAACTGACAACACTTAGGCCCCTTTCACACTGAGACGCTTTCCTAGCGTTTTTGTGCTAAAAATATCGCTTCAAAAACGCTTCTAAAATAATTCCAATGTACCTATTCACACTGGGGCGTCACGCTTGTGCCGCGTTTAAAAAAGTCCTGCAAGCATGATTTTTTGTGCTTATTCTGAGTGCTAAAAATAGTGCATTAAAAACGCCCATATACATTGAAATGAATGTAAAACGCTTTAAAAGTGCATTAAAAGCACCAGCAAAACGCCCAGAGGTTGTGGAAAGGTCAAAATACCAGGAAGTAAACAGGATGTAATGTATGGGAATGTGCTATTTATTTAATGCTAGCGCCTCAAAAGCGCTTGAAAAACGCCAGAGCGTTGGCGCTAATTATAGTGCTAACGCGTGAAAAACGCAGCAAAAATGTGGTAATGACGCTTGATGTTTTGCATGCGTTTTTCAAACGCCTCAGTGTGAAAGTAGCCTTAGACCCCTTTCACACTGAGGCGCTTTCCTAGCGATTTTGTGCTAAAAATAGCGCTTCTAAAACGCTGCCCATTAATTCCAATGTACCTATTCACACTGGGGTGTCGCGCTGGCCCCACATTTAAAAAAGTCCTGCAAGCATGATTTTTTGGTGCTTATTCTGAGCGCTAAAAATAGCGCATTGAACACATTGAAATTAATGTAAAGCGCGTTAAAAGCGCATTAAAAGTGCCGGCAAAATGCCCAGAGGTTGTGGAAAGGTCAAAATACCAAGAAGTAAGCAGGATGTAATGTAGGGGGGTGTGCTACTTATTTAATGCTAGCGCCTCCAAAGCGCTTGAAAAGCACTTGAAAAACACCTGGGCGTTAGCGCTAATTATAGCGCTAACACGGAAAAAACGCTGCAAAAATACGGTAATAACGCTTGATGTTTTCAAACGCCTCTGTGTGAAAGTAGCCTAAGGCCCCTTTCACACTGAGGTGCTTTTCTAGCGTTTTTGTGCTAAAAATAGCGCTTCCAAACCGATTCTAAAACGCTGCCTATTAATTCCAATATACCTATTCACACTGGGGCGTCGCGCTGGCACCACGTTTAAAAAAGTCCTGCAAGCATGATTTTTTGTGGTTATTCTGAGCGCTAAAAATAGCGCATTAAAAACGCCCATATACATTGAAATTAATGTAAAGCGCTTTAAAAGCGCGTTGAAACCAGCAAAACGCCCAGAGGTTGTGGAAAGGTCAAAATATCAGGAAGTAAACAGGATGTAATGTAGGGGACTGTGCTATTTATTTAATGCTAGTGCTTCAAAAACGCTTAGAAAGCGCTGGAAAAGCGCTTGAAAACCGCTTGGGCGTTAGCGCTAATTATAGCGCTAATGCGGAAAAACCGCGGCAAAAACGCGGTCATAACGCTTGATGTTTTTCAAACGCCTCAGTGTGAAAGTAGCCTTACACAGATCAGATTTTGTGCTTTCTGTGATCATTATAGATTAGAACAAGGAAGAAAGGTGACTGGCAGGACCAACCAGGTACTTCAAATAAAAGAAATACATGAAAATTATAAAGACCATGATTTATAAAATACACACATATAGAAAAAAATATTTAGGGTAACATACATATTAATTCACTAGAAAAGTGTCTACCTATTTGGAAAATGTATGGAACAATAAGTGGAAAAGAGATTTCATCTTCAAATAAGGAAAGGTTTCTTTACAGAGTTGTGAAAACGTGGAATAGACTCCCTCCAAAGATGGTTCTGGCCAGCTCAGTAGAAAGGCCTGGATTCTTTCCTACATGTACATAATATAACTGGGTATTAACATTTATAGGTAAAGTTGATCCAGGGTGAATCCGATTGTCTCTCGGGGGATCAGGAAGGAATTTTTTCCCCTGTTGTAGCAAATTGGATCATTGGCTTTGCTGGGGTTTTTCGCCTTCCTCTGGATCAACTGTGGGTATAGGATTGTGTATATGGGACTGTATGATTTTTTTGTTTTATTTGTTAAACTAGATGTACTTGTGTCTTTTTTTCAACCTGACTAACTATGTAATAATCTCAGTATACACAAAATACTTTGCTATCTTCATAGATGTGTATGTACAGTATGTATAGCTTCACTCCTCAAGTAATAGTATGAGATGTGGAAATCAGGAAGCATCAGCTTTGATTTTAGGTTCCTCACCTAGAATGTTTTTCCTTTGTGACTGGTTTACTTTAAGCTGATCAGGTGTTTAAAGAGGAACTGCAGTCTGCTCTCATAATCTGTAATAAAAACATTTTTGCTATTCTGAAGCTTCCCTCCAACCACTTTGCATATTATTTTATATATACTGTGATTCTGTACTTGCCAAATATGCTGCAGAAATCTCCCTCCACTAAGTCTGGCTGCAGACATTTTAACCGTGGGCAGCTGAAGCTGCTGCCTGTTCACTTCCAGGATTTACACAGACACACAGAGGCACACCTCCAGCTCTGCAGCTCTCGTTGGCCCTCTTGTGACTCATGGCAAACTCTCACGAGAGTGAAAGAGGGAGCTTTGCATAATGTCATAAGCCTAGGCTAATGACCAGACAAGAAACAGGAAATGGGCTGTATAAGGTATTTACTGGCATAAAAAAATGTTTTACTACCCAAAGTTAAAACAATAAGGGCAGAGGATTTAATAGATGGAAAGGTGAAAAAGTGACTGAAGGTCTGCTTTAAAAAGGACATAGGTTTGATGTGACAATGTAATATTTCTCCCTGTTTTTACAAAAGGTATAATTTTGATAGCACTATAATCACACTACATACAGTATAAAACGTTATTTTCTTTATTTTTCTATGAATGTTTAATCTGAACGTAATGAAATAATGCTGTAGAAAAGTTTATACCGAGCTAGCAAATTAAAGCAATTTCTTCTTTTTTAATCCTAGCACCTTTTCTGAAAATGTGTAATTCCAGTAGTGCAGACCTCCTCTTAGTCTATGACACATGAAAAATGCATAGAGCTAAGCTCTGTGAAATACATATTTTATAAACGTTCTACATTAAAGTGGAGGTCTGGTCACTTCAAGCATGCTTGACCACTTTTAACTCATGCAGAATCGTTCTGCTACAGTGGGGAAGCAGGCATATAAATCAATGTAATTACCATTATATTATACTATATTTCAGAGATTGCTTTAGTGTTTATATGTTGAAACCTGTGAATATACTGCTAGCCATGTTTTCTTCTGCAAGATCACCTGACCCACTGAACGTGGTGATATTTCTAATTATTTTGTATAATCAGTAATGAAGTGATAGCAAGACTTGTCTCTTGGCTATTTCAAAAACAACAAAACGGAAAATTGTATACTTACCTGACGGTAATTTTCCTTTCCTGATACAAAGCACGACAGCATATACGTATGGGCTGGCTCCGCCCCCACGCCCAGTTCCAGGATCCGGTTACACTATAAAGTCAAACACCTCCCACCAGGCCTCATTCTCGTTACTTTATTATCACTGCGAAGCCTTTAGGGAGGGACCTATATGCTGTCGTGCTTTGCATCAGGAAAGGAAAATTACCGTCAGGTAAGTATACAATTTTCCGTTTTCCTGAAATTTCCTATTGGCGCTGTATCGGACGCAGATTGTGTACATTCTGGTAAAATTTCACCAGGGTTGTCGAAATAGATGTTCAGTGTAGTCCGTAAGTCACCCTATTTCTATTAGGAGTTAAATTTGTGAAGTCGTAAAGGGTGGGAACAGAAAAACCACTAACGATTCAGGGTACGCATATACGACAGCACGAACACAGTCCTTTTGCCTTTTAACATATGAATGGACTGCCATTAAAAGGAAAGG